>ML438016.1:7332-81009 GCA_005239525.1 Nicotiana knightiana
AGTATCCGAGAAGTAAGTTCACCAGCGGGGGAAACTATAACCTTAGATTTTATTACAATTGTTTATACCTTAGTATAATTAATCTTTACTTTTAATATTTAGTATTAGTAACTTAAACAACATCAGGTGACAGCTGAGTAGTATTTTAACAGCCTTCTTGATACGTCAATTCCCTGTGGGATCGACTCTGGGCATAATATCCCAGGATTATATTTTCAACGCCCGCTTAGTCTTCTACAAGACATAGTTGAGCGTGATCAGGGACTGTACTCAACATCACACTGTCGTTGCGCCCAACCCGATCCAAATAACATACCCGTGGTGGCGTGCCACCCGATCCACATAAAATCTATATAAGGATATATTTATCGAGCTAAAATGCTCATTGTTACAAAATACCCGTATATCAGCCACAAGCACGCTAAGTGCATAATACCATCCCTGGAGAGACAGATAGTGCCATACACTACAAAAGTCAAGCACAACTAAGGTTCGATATATGATCTGAATCTCGAGAGCCATCCTGCTCATATGACATCATCGCTACGCGGAACCTCAGCACATGTGAAATTTACCAAGTCGCTTCACAACTCACACGACACAATATAGTATTACATGAAAGAGCCAATGACGAAACGACATCCAACATTTGGATACTCCTCCCTAAGGAGCGCTATGCTGAAATGAACACACCCGACCCGATATAGAGCCCATATTCATATTTAAATCCATCTATAGACCTCAAGCCGATTCTGATCGCACCGGCTGGGATAATAACCTTTCAAGGTTCCATAATAAACCCCTTTTTCCCATAACACACAAGAACAACCATCATAACCGAAACAAACCTCCACAATCCACAACCAAATGAATCGAGCGCCCTCCAGGAAAAAAATCCCAAATTAGCGATATGACCACAATCTTCATACTTGGTTTCAATTCTTTAATCAATCAAGTGACTACACGTCACACTTATACAATCTTCCCGTGGGATATGCTCCCACGACCTTCCGCACCAGGTAACAAGTTTGTACATTCATACCATTGGCTGCACTAATGTTATAAAGCGAATCAAGGATCCGAAAATCAATACACAAAGCCTCTTACACAAGACATCGATCTTAGGTGACGCTGAAGACAATACCAACTTACTCTAAGTATCTAAATTCTTTTCCTGCTCATCCGAGATCGTAACATCCTTGTCAACACCGAACCACAACCTTGATCCTCAACTTCCAATTCTCATACTACTCACTGCACCTAATCATGCCAATACGCAAGAGTACAAGAATTTCATCATAACTTCTGAACCACTAATAGATTAAACACTTCATCATATAGGAACCTTTCACTTAACTCATTTTAGGAGAACCATAGCAGCACGCGACTGAATTCTCGTAACCGAAGAAAATATGATCCTCAGGCAGTGGTCTAAACCGCCATGATCCTTCTGTGATCCATCCACAAATAACATGCCATAACACTTGAATACCTCCAGATTAAGTCAATTACGATGGTCGTTAAGCCTCGCACATACGGCCACAAATCACATCCATAACTCAACGCGCTGAAGGAACTGATCATTGCCACCATCATGCCAATTCAATCATTTCTAGCCGGCCCATCTTCTCCCAATCTATTCTTAACTTGCCTCATAAATAATAATAGCTCCTTTCATTACATCATGAACCTAGATTCATACTCATCCCGAGTGACCTTATCTCACGAGACCACGTTGTCCCGAATCCCATGAACCATCCCATACCCTCCTTGTGCACATATTCACATCTTTAACTGGTACACCCCCTTCTGATAATTCCTACATGAATCCAAAGTCATTTTCTTCCATCCTCCGATGTTGCACCGCACACCCAATGATAACATAAAAACATCCCAAGTCCTTAGGCACTGTACCCAAATTCTTGAATCCTACCAGGACCACTGTTGAGGGTCACCCACTCTGAATTGGCCCCGAATATAAGCCAAACTCTAGTGCTCTGCTAGAACGTGAACACCCTATCCGAGAAGCACTCTTCTGAATTCTTTTCTCTTGTACATTACTCCTACTAGAAGTAGAAACTCTGAGTTTTCCTAAACTGAACATGAATTGATAAGGCCAATTATAGAACATATTTCCACAAATCCTTTGCTCAAATCACCACTGATGTTCTCTTTCCTTAGTCATAATAACCCACCAATATACTGATAACCAGAAACCTCACAAGTAGATAACCATACAATCCAATTGTAGGCGGTGGGGCTCTCCCACTTAGATTGAAACCACCTATTACATAACTCTGGAATCCACCGAGATTCCTTATCCCTCATCGACATGGTCTTGCACAATCAACCCGCCATATTCCTCGAAATCCTTCTGTTAGCATTTCATGAACACTCTGAATCACTAACCACCTTTACATATTCGACCTCTTACCGGATAGCCAGTAGAATTCTTTGTAGAAGTTTTTTCAACCACGCGACCACTGATCTGCCCACAAGAGATAACCCATATGTGGAAATTACATGCCAACGTCTTCCAACATCGCTACACTAGGTACAATTACTACAAACTCTGTAACCCATCCTGAGCCCGTGCTCATTCACCAGTTGTACAAGTCCGTTCACTCCTCATGGATATCAACTAGAGGTGCGACAATACATTCCAATCCCAAGTCATATTGTATCCTTCTTCATATCAAGAAACTCTTTTCTGTCATATCCAATCTCCCGCCGTATAATAGCCAATGTTCCAAATTGAGTCTGTACACCTAGTCACTGTCCACCATGAATCCCATATCACTTTAAACCTTTCTCAAGGTATGTAGTATCCTACCAAAGAACCCATATGCTGCTCTACTACTCTCCCACTTTGGTCAAACTCACTTCTTTAAGCAACTACCCGATTCTTGTTTCTTACATTTGGCCTTCTAAAAATTTAACCACATCAAGATACCTCCCACATGTCTTTCCTCATGCTTCGCCGCCTAGTTGTTGCCTTAAATAAAAATCCATCTATGTAGCACTTGAACCAATAAATCGCTACTAACGTCAAACCTTTTCGAGAATCATCTTCCTCGAGCCATCAACACTAGGAACGCCGATTCGATTATGAACCTCCGCATACCGCAATCTTTGATAACCGCTTCTCCGATGCTATTTCACGCTGCTCTGCCCCAAAGGAGAATTGAAGAAAACCATAACACCGTCTAACGTATTCAACAAGGACAATGACACCACATCACAAATGAAAATTCGCTCGAAAATCCCAAGTCTCGCTACTCCATCAACCCAAACCTGAACACTTATAGTCTGATTGCCTTTCATCTGCCAGAAATAAAATACTGAATCTCTGAATCACGCATTGAGTAAACCTCTTTTCAAGTCATTCACTGCCCCAACACAGAGGCAAGCATTTTACCATCACATCAATACTGTGCGATAACAACTCATGAGCATCATAGAAACATGTGCATAGCCTTAAATCTCTCAGAAGTACAACTATTGAGCTGCAATGACAGAATATTCTTCCGCAAGGAGGCGACAATAGCCCAATCAACTACGCAGGGAGCAACGTCCCGCACCGCATCTGTAGTACCATTACAATTCCTCAAATTCTCGATTTATGACCAGTGCTTCACGTTGCATAAACAGAATGGGATGGAAATGAGGTCATAAGACTCAAAGGAATCAAATCACACGATGAGGAATCAAGAAGGGAAGTGCTCCTAACAGCCATGTAGCCTCTCGAAGATAAGTACAAACGTCTTCGTACCGATCTGCAGGACTCTACTAGACTTGCTCATGACTCATGAGACCCAAGTGAACCTAGTGCTCTAATGCCATGTTGTCACGACCCAAAATTCATTAAAGGTCGTGATGGCGCCGGACACCACTGTCGGGGAAGCCAACATTAATTAGTCAATTAAATTTTCATTTTTAATTTTTTTTTTAAATCTTAAATTTCCTGCAATTTAACTAGTAAAAAAATGAACTTTATAGAATAAATAATAATGTTTTCCACTTTCAATACTAAATATCCCATAGTCATCCCAGAACACGGTGTCTCGAGTGCATGAGTATTTACTAGGAAATAAAATAAAATACAATAACTGTCCGGCATACATATTTGGACACAAAAGAATGATACAAGTACTCTGGAAGAGAATCAGCTGGTTGCGGATCGCCTCATAAGATGCAACTTACCTAAGTCCCTGTATCAACCACACCGTTGCCCCACAAGGTCACTAGACATACATGTGCTTGTACAATAAAATGTACAACAAGTGTAGTATGAGTAAGAAAATAATGCGTACCCAGTACGTATCCACTATACTCTCGAAGAAGTAGTGACGAGAGGTCGACTCCGACAGATACTATGGCCAACAATAACATACAGATAATATGATAAATTATGAATTTTATAAGGCGAATGTAGACTCAATAACATGAAGCAGGTAAACAATTCTTTTGTTAATAGGAGATTTCCAAATTCGTTTTCATCATTTATCAATTTATCTCAGGCCATGGAGGAAATATCATTATTTATAAACTTCAAGGCAAGCAATACAAGCATACGCAAATCATGTCGAGGTTGTACTCCCCGATCCAACATAATATTTAAATTGTGCACTGCCGTAGGGTCGAGCGACGCGAACCGTAGATGCATCTATTTAATATGCCGAGGCGTTCGGCCCATTCCACAAAAGGAAAACACATTCAAACAGTCAATCAAAGAGAAATTATCCAAGGAAATGGCAATCTTCTTTTAACAGTCAAGAAAATAAAGTTTAACCTTTTAGATTCATTTACCAAGTTCGATACGATTTAAGCAATTTAAATTGACAATAAGGTTACAAATATCGCAAGTATAGCATGCTTTTGGGTCCTAGTCTACCCGAAAGCATAATAGTAGCTACGTACGGACCCTCGTCACCTCGTGCGTACGTAGCCCCCACAAATAGAAGCACATATTGAATTATTTCACTTATGGGGTAATTCCCTCTAACAAGGTTAGAAAGGAGACTCACCTCGCCTCGAAGTTCCATAACCGCCTCCAACGCCACTCTAACACCTCAAACTGATGTCCAACGCTTCAAAACTAGCCAAACAATGTGCAAACTAATGAAAATATACTCTATTACTTATAACAATTCAATTTACAACAATTCCCAACTCAGCTCGAAAAGTTGATAAATTTCAGAGATAGACTTTACCCATAACACCACGAACCCAAATATATAATTTATTCCAAATTCCATGTCCAATTTCGTGGTCAAAATCCAAAAACATCAATTTCTAGGTTTTTCTCCAAAATCTCGAATTTCTACCTGTTTCCATGTTCAAATCCATATACAATCATGTAATTAACTCAAAAATGTGAAGAAAGCACTTACCTTGACGTAGATGATGAAGATGGAGCTCCCAAATCGCTCCAAGACCGGCTCCCATGGAGGAAACAAAGTAAAAATGGCCAAGATCCCGATTTTTAAAATAACACTGCCCAGGCCTTTCCCCTTCGCGATCGCGTAAATCCCCTCGCGATCGCGAAGGGAAACAACAACTGCCTAAAAGCTTCTCTTTCGCGAGCGCGATGCCCAGAATGCGATCGCATAGAATAACCTTCCCCAAACGGGCCAGCCCCATTAACACAACGCGAACGTGAAGAACCTCCAGCTCGACCCTCCGCGAACACGAACCATTATACGCGATCACGTAGATTGAAAATCCCACCAGTCCACTTAACCTTACGTGATCGTAGAGCTTTTCTCGTGATCGCAGAAGAGGAAACTAGAAACCAGCAATTCCTCAAAGTCCAATATCAGCCTGAACTCGATCCGAGACACACTCAAGTCCCTCGGGACCTCAACCAATTATACCAACACGTCCCAAAACACTTACGAACTTGCTCGAGACCTTAAATCACATCAAACAACATCGAAATCATGAATCGCACCCCAATTCAAGCTTAATGAACTTTAGAATCTCAAACTTCTACATTCGATGTCGAAACCTATCAAATCACGTCCGATTGACCTCAAAATTTTCACACAAGTCAAATTTGACATTACGTACCTACTTCAACTTCCGAAGTTGGAATCCGACCCCGATATCAAAAAGTCCACTTCTGGTCAAACTTCTCAAAAACCTTCAAATTTATAATTTTTGCCAAATGACCCCAAAATGACCTAAGGATCTCCGAATCCACTTCAGGACGCGCTCTCATTACCAGAATCACCATATGGAGTTATTCCCACACTTGGAATCCCAAATAGACATCGATAACATTGAAATGCACTTCAACCCAAATTTATGAAATTCCTCCAAAAATGCTAACTTCCAAAATAGGTGCCGAAACGCTCCCAGACCATTCAAAACCCAATCCGGACATGCGCCCAAGTCCAAAATCATCATATGAACCTCCTGGAACCTTCGAATCCCAATTCCAAGATCGTTTACTCAAAAATCCAATCTTAGTCAATTCTTCCAACTTAAAGCTTTCGAAATGAGAATTTTCTTTCTAAATCAACTCCAAATTTCCCAAAAAATTTAACCATGTGTACTAGTCATCATACCCAAAGTAAAGCTGCTCACGACCTCAAAAGAGCTAGAGCTCAAAATGACCGGTCACTTCAAACTTCTACATTCGATGCTGAAACCTATCAAATCACATCCGATTGACCTCAAATTTTGCACACAAGTCATATTTGACATTACGGACCTACTCCAACTTCCGGAATCGAAATCTGACCCCGATATCAAAAGGTACACTTCTGATCAAACTTCTCAAAAACCTTCAAATTTCTAACTTATGCCAAATGACCCCAAAATGACTTACGAACCTCCGAATCCACTTCCAGACGCGCTCCCAATAACATAATCATCATACGGAGATATTTCTCGACTCGGAATCCCAAACGAACATCGATAACATTGAAATGCACTTCAACCCAAATTTATGAAATTCCTCCAAAAATGATAACTTTCACAATAGTGTCGAAACGCTCCCGGGTCAACCAAAACCCGATCCGGACATACGCCCAAGTCTGAAATTAACATAAAAACTTGCTGGAACCTTCAAATCTCGATTCCGAGGTCCTTTACTCAAAAATCCAATCTTAGTCAATTCTTCCAACTTAAAGCTTTCGAAATGAGATTTTTTTTTCAAATCAACTCCAAACTTCCCGAAAATTCAATTCCGACTATGCGTACAAGTCATAATACCCAAAGTGAAGCTGCTCACAACTTCAAAATATCGAACAACGCGCTAGAGATCAAAACGACCGGTCAGGTCATTGTAGTTTTATTCGATTTATTTAATGATATTCCTGATTTAAAAAAATTAAAAATAGATTATTATTTAGATGATTCTCGTTGGTTTGCCTAAAGGCGGAGTTTACTCCTCTATTTTAAAATAAAGGAATTGGAACCAGATGTAGGTAGGTGCGCAAAGAATATAGGAATTGAGCGCAGTTTCCAATGTGAGAGGAATTCACCCTAAAGCCTCATGAGAACCTTAAAACAAACTGGTTATTTTCATGACTGAATTTATCATCTCTTTCCTCAAACGAAGGATTCCCCTTAGCTATTCTTTCCTAAGTTTTACCTTTCATCAGTACGTTTAGTCCTTATAATTACCTAAATTGTACATCAACTGCACCTGAAAGGGTGCCATCACGGCCTATAGTGAGTTTTAAATCGTGGAAAAAGAAGAGTGTGGTGTTATGTAATTAGTTGCACATGATTCTATAAAGCAAGGACTATTCTCTATCTTAGAAAAATTACAAGCAATAAACCTAGAACTATTGAAAGTATGGTTACATATCAAACTTGTAAAATTGGCAGAACTAGCAGTGATTTCCTAAGGACCAGTTGTCATTTTGGATTGTTGTAAAAGATTCATTAAGTGACCAAATTGTTCCTTAATAATGCTTGTACCTCCAAAGTCTGAAGACACATGCTTAACATCTTCACCACCACCTTTAGGCTGACCCTGAGATTGTGCATCAGAAACTTGAGCAAAAGCTGCAGTTCTTTTGAACTTAGGTGGAAAGCCGGGTGGAAGGCTGTGGAGCTTGAAACATTTGTCAATTTAGAGTGTGTTTGGTATAACAAAAAATGTTTTCCGTGAAAAATATTTTTCAAGAAAATATTTTCTTGGAAAACAAGTAGTAATCTTATTTATTTTCCGGTGTTCGGTACGCAAATTAAGGAAAATAACTTCTCAAGAGTATTCATAAATAATTTAGATAAAATAAACACGAAGCTATAAACTTTCAAACCAACAACCTTCCGAACCCACAAATTTCATAAACTTCCGAACCGCTAAACTTTCGAAACCACAAAATTTCGAACCCGTAAACTTTATAATTTCTAAACCCATAAAATTCCAAACATATAAACCTCCGAACTCATAAATTTGGAACTTGCAAATTAAAAAAAAAGTTTAAAAAAACTTGTGCGTGGTGGGGCAATAGGGGTGGGGTTTGGCGGGGTGGGTGGTGGATGGCGCAGAAAAACAAAAAACAGTAATTAAAATTACAAAAAAAAAAAAAATTGAAGGAGGTAGGGGGTAGGGGGTAATA
Organism: Nicotiana knightiana; assembly: GCA_005239525.1. Lineage (NCBI taxonomy): Eukaryota > Viridiplantae > Streptophyta > Magnoliopsida > Solanales > Solanaceae > Nicotiana > Nicotiana knightiana. Next base: position 15,915 of record ML438016.1, read on the forward strand.
GGGTGGGTGGTGACAGAAGAAAAAAATTGAAATCTAAAAAAAAAGCCATTTTGGAGAGGGGGTGGAGTGGGTAGGCATGGGGTGGGGTTAGGTGAGTGGGGTGAAGTGGGTTGATGAGGGTGTAGAATAGGGTGGGGAAGGTTGAGAAGGAGTTTTCGAAAATATTTTACCTACTATTGATACGGAAAACATTTTCCTCCAATTGGAGGAAAATAAGTTCATAAGGAAAATATTTTTCAAAATATTTAAACCAACCAAACATGAAAAAATTGGAAAATATTTTCCTTCATACCAAACACACACCTAGTGTCCAGGATTTTTACATTATCTATAGACCAATTTGTTACTCTTAGCAGTGTAAAAATTGACTCTACGAGTATAAGGTTCATGTGTGCCAATGGAGAATGCCACAGAGTCGATGAAGGAATAGCAGCTACTGTGGGATGGCTCTCATCATTCATAATCATGGTGTAAACAGTGTCCATATCAGACAGGGCTTCATTAAGATAATATTGCGCCTAATTGTGGAGTAGGACTTATTGAGACCCATCAAAACTGATGAATCTTTTGATCTCCATCGAGTTTCTAAAACTTTTCCTTGCAAACACAAGTACAATCAGGATAAGAGATAGCAAATGAGAGTTCATCCCACAACTTTTTGACCATATTGAAATATGAGGAAATGTTGGATGTTCCTTGAGAAATGGATGATATTTCCTTTTGAATCTGATATATCTTGATTCCACTGGCCTTTCCAAACTTTATTTCAATTTCATTCCACAACCCTTTCAACAGATTCAGTGTAGATAAAGGTTTTCCTAATCTCTCGATCTAAACTATTAAGTATCCAAGCTACTACCATATCGTTACACCTGGTCCAAGGGTCAAAGCCTCAAATAAAGGGGAATTAAGGTTAGGTTTCTAAATTGTACCTTTAATCATCCCTAATTTGTTCTTACAAGATAAACCTAGTAACATGCCCCTTCGCCAGCTCCCATAACTAGTACCATCAAATGAGGTAGAAACCAACACCGTACCAGGTGAGTCAGACGACAAAAGATACAAGGGGGGAAGAGGGATGTACATTAGTGTCATCACTACCAACGGAACTGTCCACAAGAGTTGAAGTCGAACCCATAGCAATTTACTTAGGGTTTCAGCAAGAGAAAAAAAACATACCCACACTCAACTAAAATGATTAAAAAATGACCGGAAGAGAACAACGCTGATGAATTCTTCAAATACTTGAAGTAAATACGAGAAATCAGAATGTTGTAATCAACAAATAAGAAATTGATCGAAGACTTGTCATTCAAAGGCGAAACTCACAAAGGAAGAGTTAATCCATCGGCAAACAACCAAATCTTCACACAACTACCGTAAAACCAACAGACTAGCTCCGATCGATCCTCGTAGTGGCTCTGATACCATGTAAACACTCAGATTCAGCAGTGAGAAGTCATAGAACGACAAACCCTAATTTGGCAACAGTAGTAGAGAGAGAAGATCTAGAAAGATCTTTTATTAGATGTGTAAAAATGAAATAAAACTTGTATGTCTATAGTAATACACTAACTAATATATACAAGTTGGGTCGGGTAGCTTAATTTACATTTGAGACTAAATACAAGCTAGGCATGTTACTTAACGTGGTTGATCCCTACTACTATTTTCAGCTCCAACAATAAATCATACAACAAAAGAGACACAAACATTTAATGTAGTTTGGTCAACTGACATACGCCCACGGCGGAGATGAGAAATTCACTATATAAAAGAGAAAATCGAGAGAACAACATCACAAGGAGACAAACACAAGTAACACTCTAACCCTTGTCCCGAAAGTTCTTCTCTAAATAAGATTCTCAAACCCCTTATGGCTACATTGTGGATGTTGTTGGTTGAGAAGAAAGGATCATCAATTTATAGAAGTCCAAACATTTTCCTATAAGAAAATGGACTAGCCAAATATAGAAGATTTATAATTTTCGTCTACGAGAAGAAAAATTTAATTATAAGAAAATCAAATATGATGAGAAAATTAGTACAACACCTAACAGATCTTTGCATTTTTCACACTTACCATATGCATTCTTTTGTGATCCGCATCCTATTTTAATTTCTTTAACAATTTGCACCCTGAATTTTATTTCCTTGCAAAATCATAGAAAGACCTCATTCTCTTAATTATTTACTGAGGGCAAACTAGGAAATAAAAATAAAAGTGATGAAAATTGAGACTGAACATGAAAAAAGCAAAGGAAACGTTCACCACCTTGCCACCCCCTCCACGTCAAGCCAGCGAAGGTAATGTTTTATCTAACGGTTTTAATTAAACACATAACTTTTCATATGAAGTAAAAAATTATGTGTAAAAATTTATTAAATTATAAAAATAGCAAATATAAATCCTTAATTTTAAAAATATAATGAGTTTAATATTAAACCTCTTAAATTTTGAACTAATAGAATTTAAATACTAAATCCACCTCTGCCATCAAACATATACAAAACAACCTCATCAGAGATGCAACCAATCGAACTAAACATAAATTTAAAAATAAATTGAAGTTATATGATGGTAAATTTATTTTGCTCATATCCGTATTTCTCGTTTTTTGTTTTATTTGTGCGTGTATGGCATATTTATTTGGAATCCACATATTTTTATGCACAAAATGAATGATGACAGGTAATTTTTCCTGGACTCTCTATTATGCCCTATATTTAATGGAAAATAAACAATAATTTACAAATATAAAATAATAATATTATTTTCCTCAAACGAACTAATAATAAATAATGGCACGTAACATGAAACAATGGTAGTACATGGGATCAAATTCAATTTTCCTCTTCTTAAATTGACCTACCCTATATTGCACAATTTCTTTAAATATTTTCGTCGCTGTCAAACTACTTAAAGGGGCACTATATTTGAAGGATCTCACACATAATATTTCTTTGGGGATTTTTTCATTCTTATACACTATTTAAAATCTTATTACGAAAAATATTTATGTTTTAATATTTATCCGGCCTAAACATATTTTAATTACAAAATATATACAATCCACCTAAAAAACTCCCGATCTATTATTTATGCTTTCAATCAAGAGATTTAATTACACTCTTTTTCTTTTTTCTATCGTCTCTCCTCTCTTCTCTCCAGATTGAACACGGAAAAATTCCTTCTTCAATATATAGGCACAAGTCAACACACGGACGACAAAAACATCAGGTTAACCATCCAATATAAAAAATTCACTAGCTCGAAGAAGGGATCTTTACACAAATAGCCGGTCATATTCATTGTTTACTTTTTCTAGCTATATACATAGATTATACGTTGATTATACACAATTGTATACATATAATACATAAATTATGCATATATTATACATCCACCAGCTATTTTTAATTTATGTGATTGGGTTGACGGCTAGTTAAGTTAATTCTTCTTCGAAGAATATGTATTTACAAAGCTTGAACCGAAGACTTCTAATTAAGAATGAAATAATGTGATACTCTTTTGCTTTGGTTGATCTAGTGCGACATTCGTAACCGAAAAAATCAAATCAGCCAGTTCAAACAATGAAAAGGTAAGCGTTAAAACCAGCATCAAGTGCAGAAGAATAACAGAAATTCCATGGAATATTGTTTACAAGTTGTCGGCAGAATCTACACTACAAAACAAGGGGTACTCCCCCTTTACAATTTCTACAAAACAAATTTCATACATTATTTCTATTCAGTTATATACAAATATAATATCATATCACTTACATATAATTTTTGTACAAATTTTATACAATATGTCTTTTGTATCTGATTTATACATAGCAAAAATAAATTTAATACAATTAATTATATATTATACAACCTATCTACAACTTTCATACATTATTTCTACCCAGTTATACAACTACAATATCATACAACTTAAGTATAGTTTTTATACCATATTTAAATAAAATAAATATATATATATATATATATATATAAGCAACAGAATACAATTTTTTTTATAATTCTACTATAGCTTTACTACAATTTCGTAAGTATAATGAATGTCATGTCTTCCTCTTCTTCTTCTTCTTTTTTCGAGTTTCAGAAATTCAGTCAAAATCAAGTTTAATCTTCACTAAAACACCCTCACAATTGAGATATAAATTCTAAACAATATTCTCAATTGTTTGCAACAACTCCCAATCCAAACAAATAATGGTTTTTGAAAATCCAAATTTGAATTCAAAGCTTCAAAACTTTTTAATGGTTGTCAATGGTAGAATTGATGCTCTCTTTTCCTTTGTCTACATTACTGGAATTAGGGATTGAGAGATAGAGAGAGACGTAAAGACGCAGTAGGAAGAGAGAATAAGGATGAGAAATAATCGATTCCTAATATAAAGGGATACTCATTTAATTCCTAAAGTGTATATAATTGGTAAATTTGTATATAAGATGTAATTAAATTGAAACTTGAGCAGGGAGGGTAATAAAGTTTCAAATCGTGTATAGGAATGTAAAAATTGCTTTCTAAAGAGCTCATGAAGGATCCAACATACACGATATTTCTAAAAAGTCCGAGCAACATAAGATCTACCACGCTACTCTACACATTTCCCGTGTAACATTCTTTGGGCCCGTGTGGCCATAAAAATTCCTTCTTTTTTTTTCGATTTTTTTACGGAATCAGGTTTGGCTATGAAAATTTCAAATTTCTCTTGAAGTTAAATTTTGACATTTTTTTCGAAATTTGAAAAACTCCATAAGGTTGTTTTTCAAATTTTCGCTTCAAATCACTCATAAAAATTTAAAACTAGTTCCAACACGTATTTATGTCTAAACACAACTTTAATTTTTAAATGTTATTTTCATTAGAATTTTATTTTATTTTTTCTGAAATTTTACAGTTCTTATGTCCAAACACCCACTTTGTTTCAACTTGAATAAATACCCAGTTCTGAAATTTTATTATTGTTGTTTAAAAGAAAGAAAAAAGAAGAAAATATTCTTCAAATACAATTATCGCATACTCGACATGCTCAAAAGCCGGAAAATTGTGTCAGCATGGGCCCTTCATAAGTGTTTGGCCTCATATACTTAGGGATTTGCGGTGAGATATTTTTATACTCAGACAGTCAGACTTGAGAATATAGCCGCACACGTGCACCACTAGTGTGATGATCCAAAAGGGCCTTCCGTAATTTTCTAGCTAATTCTATATTTTGAGGTTGTGAAAATCTCTTTCTATCTCACTTCGATTTGCGTGCACAGCCCGAACGTGTAACCGAAAATCCTTTATGTCAAAAACTGATAAAAATAATAATTTTGTATTAGAAATTGGAATAAAATTGACTTTGATCAACGTTTTTGGTAAACAGACCCAAACCCGTGATTTGACTGTCCCGAAGGGTCAGTAGGAAAATATGGGACTTGGATGTATGCCCGAAATCGAATTCTGAGGTCCCAAGCCCAATAAATATTTTTTTAAAGAAAATTATTTTCTGAATAATATAAAAGTTTTTGAAAATAAATTTGATGTGAAACATGTGGTATCGGGCTCGTATCTTGGTTCCGGATCCTGGTACAGGTTCAATATGATTTATATGTGTTATCTGTGAAGTTTGGTAATAAACGGACTTGGTTTGACGTGATTCAGGTCAAAAGATGCAAAATTTGATGTTTAAAGAAGTTTTGAGAAATTTCATTGTTTTGAGGTTTAATTCGATGTTTATGATGTTATTTTGGTGTTTTGATTACTCGAATAAGTCCGTAAGATATTTTTGAGGTTGTGTGTATATTTTTTTTGAGCCCCGAGGGCTCGGGTGTGTTTCGGATAGTGTTCGGGTCCATTTTCCCTCATTTTCCTCTGATGTTTCTGCTATCTGGTATCCCCTTCTATGTGATCGTATAGGCAAATCCGCGATCGCATAGTGTAAAAATGGACCAGCCCAGTTTCCTTAATTGCGATCGCACTGTTCACTTCGCGATCGCACAGCTTATAGACTTCACTCTACGCGATCGCATACACACGTTCACGATCGCACGATGTTATCTTGGCGGTGGCCATTTCTTCTTCTTTGCAATCGCAATTATTGGTCCGCGATCGCAGAAGCTAACTTACTCCTTATACGAGATCGCATAAGCTGTTCCGCGATCGCGTAGAGCATTTTAAGCCAGTTTCATTTTCCTTCTACGCGATCACGCCTCGATCCCCGCGATCGCGATGCTTTAAAAGCCTAGGCAGAATATAAGTTTGCAAAAACGGGGGTTTCACCATTTTAACATATTTTGACTTCTTGAACTCGATTTTGCGCGATTCCTTGAGGGTTTTTCATACAAATCGAATGGATAAGTGTTCTTCCACTATAATTAATTATAGTTCATGAATTAGTTCTTGTTTTCATCATTTAATTTGTGTTTTGGGTTGAGGGGATTGCGGGTTTTGAAATAAAGTTTCTAAAATGAAAAATTATGATTTGAAAGATCAAATGTTATCGGGATTGGATAAATTTAGTATGGGTGAACTCGTATCGGAATGGGTAATCGGAGTTTGTAAAATTTATCGGGTTCCGAGGTGCGGGCCCGGGGGTCGATTTTTGGGTTGATTTTTATGATTTTGTGAAGATTGAAACTTTATTATTCGGAATAGTTCCTTATACGTTTTATGTATATTTTGAAGTTGTATTAGTTGATTGTAAGCCGTCCGGTGGTCTTTCAGCCCGAGAAGTCTATTTTTTGAGTTGAGTCAAGTATCTTGTCTGACCTTGTGTGGGGGAACTACCCCTTAGGATTGAGTCTTCCTTGTTGATTGTAGTCCGAGTATGCGAGGTGACGAGTGTGTACTCGTACTTATTTACAATTAGATTGCCCTTTTAGGATTCCTAGATTCTTATATTACCTGTGTATGATTTGTAATTGTTACACTTGAATCCTTGGTTGATAATTTCATTCCTTCCTGTTTAAATTAGAATTACTTATTTTTGGATTCTTCGTTGGCTATTTGACTTTACATGACCTAACTGAATATTCTACTTCTCTTATCATTATGCTATATTTTTTTCCTAGCTTGCCTAATTGACCATGATTAGTGTCCTCTAGCCTTACAGTGTACTAGCCGTAGTTGGAACATCTATTCGTTGGAGTCAAGCATGCCCGTGAGTCTTGCATTGTGATTTATATGACTATTCCCCTAAGTGCCACTTAGGTCTAATTGCTAGACATTTATGTTATTGGTATTTCCTTGATGTTGCCTATTATTGGGCCTTTTCTTTAGGCTGAGTGTTTATTCCGTGAAGTTAATTGTTTAGGTGAGATTGGTTATAGATGTTTCCCTTGCCGGGATGTTATGGTTTCTGTTACTGTCTATGTTGTTAATGATATGGTTTGTATTGTTGACTCCCTTGCCGGGATGTGATGGTTCCTATTACTGTTTATGTTGTTAATGATATTGTTTGTATTGTTGACTCCCTTGCCGGGATATTGTGATTTTTATCACTGGTTATGTTGTTAATGATATTGTTTGTGTCGTTGACTCCATTGCCGGGATGTGGTGATTTATGGGTCATATTGTTGGTTTTTCCTTGCCAAACTATTGTTCATGATATTGTTTGGGTGAGGAAGAGTGTAAAGCACAAAGTGTGATGTCGTGCCATGTTACGATATTAAAGCACGAAGGATAATGTCGTGCCATGTTACGATATTAAAGCACGAAGGATAATGTCGTGCCATGTTACGATATTAAAGCGCGAAGGATAATGTTGTACCATGTTACGATATTAAAGCACGAAGGATAATGTCGTGCCATGTTACGATATTAAAGCACGAAGGATAATATCGTGCCATGTTATGAGAGTAAAGGCACGAAGGATGATGCCGTGCACTTGTTTTGGTGAGAATGAGAGTAAAGCACGAAGGGTAATGCCGTGCACTTGTTTTGGTGAGAATGAGAGTAAAGCACGAAGGGTGATGTTGTGCACTTGTTTTGGTGAGAATGAGAGTAGAGCACAAAGGGTGATGTCGTGCACTTGTTTTGGTGAGGATGCGAGTAGAAGCACGAAAGGTGATGCCGTGCATTTGTCTTCGCATTTTATTTGGTTGTTCTAAATTTGGATTTTCCTACTGATCTCTTACTGCAATTATTGGCAAGATTTTATATTTTTCCTGTATGGCATGATAATTTCTGAGTTCAGGTGGATAAATCTTGAGGAGATTTTAATCAAGGGATTTTTTTTTATTGAAAAGTATTATTGAAAAAGTAATGATTTTGAAATGATTAGATTTGAATGACTTTTACATCGAGGGTATATTTGAAAAGTATTAGTCTTGCCTGAAATGATATTTGGAAGTCATTTATTGGGAAAGCACCTTTAAGAAGTTTCGTACTTTGAAAGAAAATATGTTTTACGTAATCCTCTTTGAAGAAAGTATGTTTTCATAGAAAACCTTTCCATACTAAAATAATTTTATTTGCAGAAGCTTTTCATATGAACTGTTGTTTAAAAATTTCCACCGGTATATGGATTTTAGTGGCTAAGGCCTGATGTGAACAAACCGATGTAGAGTTGAGCTATTGGTGTTCTCTATTGTATTGTGTTTCCTTTCGGTTTAGGTTATTTTGTTGTCCATCTTTTTGGGTAATTTTGTGTTGTTTCGTGATTGTTTTCTGTAACTGCCTTCCGCATTATATTGGCATTGTGTAAATTATTTTGTGAAGTCTTAGATAGATGTAACGCTCGGTCATTTCTACATTCATGTTATTTATCTTGTAGACCAGTGATGTCTTGAATAGTCCTCGTCACTACTCCGCCGAGGTTAGTCTTGATACTTACTTGGCACCGTTGTGGTGTACTCATACTACACTTTTGCACATTTTTTGTGTGCAGATCCAGGTATATATATTGTAGTAGCTGTTTGGATGGTTGTCGAGGAGACTCAAGGTAACCTTCTGCTGCGTTTGCATGCGTCGGAGTCACCTTCTTTTTATTTATTATTCATACATTGTTGTATCTATTTTCAAACAATTGTACTTAGAAGTTGTAGAAGATTCGTAGAGCTTATAATCGGTTTTGGGAAAAGTTTGTACATTCTGTTGAGATTTTATATCGAGACTGCTAGCCTTCTTCTATTATTGTTGTTATTCAGTAACTGTTATGCTTACCTAGTCCCAAAGACTAGGTGCCATCACGATATCTAACGGAGGAAAATTTGGATCGTGACAACTAGCTACGTAAATTATTGGTGGTAAACTAATTATTCTGAATACAAACTTAAAAGTAAAAATAAAGTTTATGATCCCAAAAATATCATATTGTAAGTATAAAAATATATTACTAAAGAAAAACAGAAATTTGAAAGAAAATTAGAAGGTTAAAATTAAACTATGTTTTAGAAAGGAGGGTCACATAAATGAATTAGATGGAGTCATAGTATTATTGAATCTAAAAGAAAGAAAAAAGAATAAACCTATCAACTTAAATGAAGAAATAAAAGTGAATAATAGCATCGCGAATAATAATAACTATATCAAACTAAAAAGTGAAAGTAGTTTAAAAGTTCTTTTACATTAAATCAAAAGCCTTGCATTCGATTGAGAATGAAATTTTGTTCTACAAAAGAAGTTTTTTGTTTTTCTTAAAAAGCAAATCGGTGTGATATAAATAATTAAAGCAATGATCTTCTAATATTAATGCTTTAGTAAAAAACTAACAAAAAATGGACAAGTGGTAACTTATTGAAAATAATCAGAATATTTTGAGTACTTAAAAAAACGAAAAAAGAAAGAAAGAAAACAACTACTTGTCAGCAGCTTATTCATCGGAATATTTAAGCGAGTGGTTTTATAAATAAAAGCAAATTTTGCTTCCAATTTTGTAGGTAAAATTCTTATCCATACCCTAAAATATTTCTAGAAAAAGTTTTATTTAAAAAAAAAAAAAGTATGAGTGTGTTTGTTTTATATAACACTAGTTTAGGTTTACGTGTTGCACGTGTCATTTTACGTAAATTATTAAAAAGTTATATGTCAAATTAAACAATAAATTTATGCGCGTATCTAACATTAACAAAAATAGAAAAAATGAGATATAGTTCCTTTAAGTTATATCAACCACATTAATATTGGTAAGTTTATAATTAACTTCATTTTTTATTCCCAAAAATGAACCTTCAAATTCCAAAATATTCAGTTAATGATGGAAAACGGGTATGAACAACGGAAGCAAATAACCAGGATCACTTGCATATAATATAAATAACACATAATCACATATAATAATTGAATATAAAATCGATACTTATTTGTTGAAGCGTGATTGCGATTGCGAAATCATCATCCAATTCCACGATCTTCTGCTATGTGACCCGAATAATGTCCGGAATTAGCGAAATTCGTCTGGGCGAATTTCTCCTAGAAAACCAGTGTAGTAAAACTTGTGCCTCCTTATGGAATAAGACCCCCTTTATATAAGTACAGGTTTTAGGTTTAAAACCTTTTCCTAAACCTGCTGGGTCTTCCTTTTCCACCAAGAAATAGAATTCCATTTAATTTCTAATTATTCGGACACAACAAGTACCGCATAATTTAATTAACGAGGCTTCCTATTATGGACTTAATTCGAAATATCCGAATTAATACTACCATAATAAATTACGAATTATTCCATTAAAAATTCGTAACTGCACTCCTCAGTAATTTCGAAATTCTTCCATTAAACCTTATTTAACTCTCCATGTTAAGATTCAGATATTAATCAAATAAATTAAATTACTGACAATTTAATTCATTGATTATTTCCTTTAGACTTTCGCTTAACTTATTTCATGTGACGGATACAAAATCCACATGCAAGGTGTTTACACATGAAAACTTATAAGTTTTCATAAAGGTGTATCATCAATATCTAGACCAAGACATGGACTCCATCAACTAATTATTACTTCGCCAATGTACATTATTATTATCCAATTTACCAGGCATATTGATGCACGAAAGAATCTTGCCTTTTAATAAATCAAAATAATAATAATATACACAGCTAATAATAATTATATCAAGATTAGGAGCATAAGTACATTTAATGGCTAGAGAGTTTATTTTATTAAGTCAGTATAAAATACTTTTCTCTACTTGGTCCGTTCAATACATACAAAATGTACTAGCACAAGAAGTTGGAATTAAGACATTCTCATAATCAAGATAAATTATATATAATCTTGTGCTACAATCATCCATGATGGTTTGTCCAATTTCATCATTAGATTGTGAACATAATCTTTATGCTTATAAGAACCGATGATTTAATCTTCCGTGTATAAGTTAAACTCTATACACTAAATCATCTACTATAAAAGAAAATGACACAAACTAATATATAATCTATTTAAAACTTTTATTAAAATTGAATAAACAATTGTTCCATATTAAATACTATATCCAAACCAAAATTCATGGTTAATAATATATATCTCAATTAACAAGTTAAATAAAAGTTTAAGTGAAATTTTAAATTTTATCTTTATCGAATATTAATATAGCTAATTAACATTTCACTTAGGGTTTCATACTTTATAATAGTATGCGACCAACAAAATAAGCTACGTATATACAAACTGAACTGAAAAGAAATACTAAAACATGATGAATAAGTGGAGAGAAAAAGTACACAAATTGCACCATATCACTTTCTAAACACAACAATTAGTTAGCGTTTGATCATAAATTCTTAAATTTGTTTTGAAAATTTTACTTTAATAATTTAGCTCGAAAATGAAAATATATTTGGACATACGTTTTCAAAATATATTTTTCAAATTTATTTGAAAAAAGAATATATATTATTAGGAATTTGACCCAAAACCAGCTCATCAGCTATTGAGCTTGTTTTGAGTTTTGGAAATTTGCCAAAATATATGCAAAATCTATGGGCAAGCATATATTTTCTAATTAAAACTCAAATTTATTTTGATAAAATCTATAGCAAAACGGGTCCTTATTATCTGAGTTAGGCATCAGCTCCACCTCAGCTCCTTGACTCCTATAATTGAACATATTAAAAACAATTAAATTCCATTCGAATATTCTACGTGTTCATTTAATGTTTATCTTTGTGGGTCCATTCCGTCTAATCATTTCCTTAAACGCAAGATATTTCCCACCACAATCTAATCTCAAGAATTTTCCATATGAACCACATGTTCGAGAGCTGTGGAATCAGTAGAGTATAAGGGTAGCCTTGAAGCAGTAGAAAATTATCTTTTTGCAATCTATTAATTACATGTTCGAGTCATAAAATCAGTTATTAATATTAATATTAGAATAGATAATTTATGTCACATTCCCTTGAGATATGACCGTTCTTCAAATCTTACGTGAACAAAAGATATTTTGTTCACGTGATTTCTCTTTTCTCTTTCTTTCTATATATATGATGATTCATATCTAATATAAATTTTTTCTACAAAAAAACGACCAAGTTGGATTGTAAATACCAACCGATTAAATTTATTTTAATATAATACTTACATATTTAGGAAAACCATTAAAATCCATTAAATTACAAACTTAGACTACTTTTAAAAATATTTCCTTACCAATCCAATCTTAATAAAGTTTATGAATTTCTTGAAACAGTCTTCATTCGTCAATAATTTAAATAACTCAATTCTTAGCCGTCACGAAAAGTCACTTTTCCTTTCCTTTTTCTTCACATAATCACCTTGTTAATTTACTAATGCTAAATTTCTATACGATTGACCTCTAAAAACTACTTTTTACTTTTCTTTTAAAAATATAAGCCGTTTGATAACCTCAGACTTTGTTGTATCCACGTGCATCAATCTTACCCGTATCAACTACCTCCGCTGCTGTTCTATTGGACCAAATTATTTGGTACCAAGTAAGCCGTGATCGAAATTATCATACTCCCTCCGTCTCATAATATGTATTGTAGTTACTAAAAATATTTATCTCAATTATTTGTCATTGTAGAGTTCAAGATAAAATTGATTATATTTTTCTTTTTTACCCTTAATAATCAATTGCATTCACATTTAGTAAAAAAATGGATAATGTCATTGATAGAGATGACACATAAATTGAGAAAATATTTAATAAAGGTAAAGTAGTCAAAAATTATTATTTTTTAAGGGGCGTGCACAAGAGAATCACAACACATATTATGAGATGGAGGAAGTATTAATTTCGCTATAAAGGTTAAAAAAAAAATACCTGATATATTCCAACATGTAAGGTCCGGGTTCGATATAAAGGTTCAGATTACATTTATCCAGTATTTTATTACAATACCGATAAATATTTTATATCAAATCTTGATAGGAGTATTATTTATCCCATTTTGAATGTAGGATGATAACAGGGGCGGATCCACCTTTTTACAATAGGTGGTATGGCACCCGCTAAGATGATAAATTTTTTATACATTTTATGTTGAAATTATTATTACAATTATTAGAGTTTCTTCCCCGACCATGGCCATGACCACGACCTCTTCCAAGCTTAGCTTGGTGGAAGTTCGTCTCATTCACTTTAGTGAATGGACAATAACCAATAGGCCGACTTTCATGTTTTTTTATTAATAGCCTATTATGTTGCTCCGCTACAAGAAGATGTGAGATAAGTTCTAAATATTTTTTGAATTCCATCTTTCGATATTGCTACTGCAGCAGCATATTCGAAGCATGAAAAATGATGAAAGTTTTCTCCAACATATTATGATCAGAAATATTATCACCACATAATTTCAATTGAGAAATAATTTTGAACATGACAGATTATACTCACTGATAGAATTAAAATCTTGTAGCCTTAGATGAGTCCAATCATAACGTGCTTGTGGAAGAACGACCATATTCAGGGTGGTCATATCATTGCTTTGGCACGATCTTGGTTTGATGCTTGATTTTTGTCCTTGATGGTGTTTGCCAGACCCATCGCATCAAGATGAATTTCAGTATCAAGCACCCAAGACATATAGTTTTTGCCTGATATATCCATGGCTACAAATTCAAGTTTAGAAAGATTTGGCATTATTTAGAAAAAGAAAGTTCGTATCTCTGATACTTTCAAAGTATTTGTTCGAGACGGCAAAGTCTCGTGCTGATAACTTGTTATAAAATAAAGGCTATAAACTAAAGACAAGTATATAGAGAAATTGATATATTATTCAACTTCAAATTGATGTACATAACGAATCGAAAATTCCTCTATTTATAGAAGAAAATAAGTACTTGCGAGGCTTTTTAGAAAGCAGTTGCAAGGCTTTTCTTTAGCTGCTTGTAAGTTGTCTGCATGAGCTGCTTTCAACCTGCTTATTTAATAAGAAGCTGCTGCAAATCATTTCATTGAGTTGTTTGCAACCTGCCTGCATCAGCTGTTTGTAGATAAACTTCAATAGAGTACCAAACGGATAATCGTCTTCAGAAAGATTATCTATAACAGAGTAATAAATGGACATCCACGATATAATTACTCCATCTGGTCCATAATAAGTGATCAATTTGCCTTGGGCACACCCATTAATGAAATATAAAATTCTAGACAAAAATAGTTGGTGTGATTAAACTACCTTTAATTAATGTTGCAACATAATTAATGTGAGGAGTAAAAGACTTTTTAGGGCTGTGTACATAAGGGTAATTTTAAAAAAATAAATTTAATTTTTCCTTAAATATATAAATGAATATTTATTTTAGATTAAAATAAAAAGATAAATTGGTCATTTTGGTTCGAAGGGAGTATTTTCATAAAATCAAATACAATTATCGCATACTCGACATGCTCAAAAGCCGGAAAACTGTGTCAGCATGGGCCCTTCATAAGTGTTTGGCCTCATATACTTGGGGATCTGCGGTGAGATATTTTCATACTCATACTTGAGTTTAGCCGCACACGTGCACCACTAGCTACGTAAATTATTGATGGTAAATTAATTAAATACAAATAAATCTGAATACAAACTTAAAAATAAAGTGTATGATCCCAAATATATCATATTGTAAGTATAAAATATATTACTAAAGAAAACAGAAATTTGAAAGAAAAATTAGAAGGTTAAAATTAAATTATTTTTAAATATAAAAACATATTATATTCGGATATATTTTTGAAAAGAGTGTCACATAAATGAATTAGATGGAGTCATAGTATTATTGAATCTTAAAAAAAAAGAAAAAAGAATAAACCTATCAACTTAATCGAAGAATAAAAGTGAAGAATAGTATCACGAATAATAATAACTATATCAAACTAGAAAGTGAAAGTAGTTTAAAAGTTTTTTTTACATTAAATCAAAAGTCTTGCATTCGATTGAGAATGAAATTTTGTTCTACAAAAAAGTGTTTTTTTTTCCTTAAAAAGCAAATCGGTGTGATATGAATAATTAGTTAAACCAATGAACTTCTAATATTGATGCTTTAGTAGAAAAAAAAATGGACAAGTGGTAACTTATTGAAATTAATCAGAATATTTTGCGCGTAAAAATTATAGTACTTAAAAAAACGAAAAAAGAAAGAAAGAAAACAACCAACTGACCAAGGGAAAGGGGTATGTTTTTTGCAAATCAATAATAAAAATAATTCATTCATCAAGTGGGTGGTTTTCTTGTTATTTTCTATACGTTACTCCGTTCGGTCCACGATAAGTAAGAAGTAACCTATTTACCTTTTTATTTGGTCTAAAAAAAGTATCTATTTATATAATTAAGAAAAAATTCTATTTATTTTTTTCAAAATTATCCTTATGTATATATCCCTAAAAAATCTTTTACTCATCACATTAACTATGTAATATTTAATTAAGGGTAATTTAGTCACACTAACTATTTTTGTCTATAATTTTATATTTTCTTAATGAGTGTACCCAAGACATATTTGGTCACTTATTGTGGGTTCGATGGAGTAGCAGATTTCTTGGAATTGCATAACGCACAATGCAGATTTCACCACTTGTCTTTTTTCTTTTTTTTCTTTTTATTTTATTTTATTTTATTTCTTTTATTCTAGCCAATGAATATAGACTTTTCCTCTTTTTCTTTTTTAGTAACAAAAACAAAGCTACTTGTCAGCAGCTTATTCGTTAAGCGAGTGGTTTTATAAATGAACAAATTTTGCTTCCAATTATATAGGTAAAATTCTTATCCATACCCTAAAATATTTCTTAAAATAAAAAAGTATGAGTTTGTTTGTGTTATATAGCATATATCTAAAGAGAATCATATGGAATGATGTCCGCAATTTCAATATATTAAGTTATAATTACAAATTAAAAAAGAAAACTCTCATGCTTCAATAATCGCCACCATTCAAAAACAGAAAAGAGATAAAAATGTTCGATCGTATCACCGAAAATAATTTAGATAATGAAATTATCTCAGTATTTAATACTCTCCAAATTTTAGAAACTATTTTAAATAGATTATCTAATAAAAATATAAGGGAAGAAAATATGTTTCCCTCTTTTAATGAAAAAGGTTTTGTCAAGGAAAATAGTTTTGATATTTAATTGTCAGATGAATGACTTATTTTTCCTTCGTACCAAAGACACCGAAAGTGATATAATAATATTCAAGCCAAATATCAAATTTAAATCATGAAATTAAATTCGGCTCACTAACTTTATTTGTCTTTTATGATTAATTCACTCTAAAGTTGGATCATTAAAAAATATATTCTTTTACAAAGATGGTATGTTCATTGGGCGGATTGGTTCATGTTTTAAATTAACAAACCAAATTAATTGGGCAGATTTTTAAGAATATAAATATTAATTCACACTTATTAATGGGGCCAACAAGTGATGTCATAATCATGACAAACGATTTTTTCTTTCCCTTATCCTTTTGAAACTTGATGGATAAGTGGAGAGAAAAGAAGTTCACAAATTGCGCCATATCACTTTCTAAACACAACAATTATTATCTGAGTTAGGCATCAGCTCCACCTCAGCTCTTTGACTCCCATAATTGAACATATTTAAAACAATTAAATTCATTCTACGTGTTCATTTAATGATTGTCTTTGTGGGTACATTCTGTCTAATCACTTCCTTAAACACAAGATATTTTGTAAAAGTTACGCGGACACCCTATTTGGTCGGTCCTATTTAACTTATATATACTTTTTTAAAAACTTTTAACTTGTACCTACTTTTTAAATAACTTCAGCTCCCTTTCTCTCGCTAAGCTGAAGTTCACCAGTTAAGCTGAAGTTCGCCACTTAAGCTGAAGTTCGCCAGTTATAAAGATAAAATTTCAGCATACGGGGCTGAAGTTCCCCAGTTACAAAGACAAAACTTGAGCTCTAAGCTGAAGTTTCCCAGTTACGAACTTCAGCTCTAAAGCAGAAGTTCCCAAGTTTTAAAGACAACAACTTCAGCATACGGGGCTGAAGTTCCCCAGTTACAAAGACAAAACTTCAACTCTAAAGAACTTCATCTCTAGAGCTGAAGTTTTGTCTTTGTAAACTGTGAAACTTTAGCCCCGTATGCTGAAGCTTTTGTCTTTATAATTGGGGAACTTCAGCCCCGTATGCTGAAGTTTTTGTCTTTATAACTGGGGAACTTCAGCCCCGTATGCTGAAGTTGTTGTCTTTATATCTTGGGAACTTCAGCTCCAGAGCTGAAGTTGGCAAGCTACTTCAGGCTCGTCTACTAGAATGCTGAAGTTTTGCGTGATTTCTTTTGCTACTTCAGCCCCGCATGCTGAAGTTATGCGCAAAAGCGGGTACAAGTATAATTTTTTTTACAAAGCGAGTTTAAGTTAAAACGTGGCACAAAAAGTGGGTACGGATGCACAAGCCCCAGATATTTCCCTCCACAATCTAATCTCAAAAATTTTCCATATGATCCACATGTTCGAGAGTCGTGGAATCAGTCAAGTATTGTTGGTCTTTAAGCTTAGTTTAACTTAATTTTAAGCTTAGTTTAGCTTAATTTTAAGCTTGGTGTAGATTAAAGAGAGTGAATGGAAAATAGTGGGAAAAGAAATGGAGGGAAGTGAAATTTTGAATTAGTGCACTTTTTCCCTCATTGGAAGAAGGAAAGAAAATCTTTGTGTATATATAGAGAAACTATTCTTCTAACTCTTAAAGAGTTGAGAAGAAGGCAAGCCTCGCGCCATCGTCGTATATGTTTTTAAATTTCCCGCAATATTCATACCTGTTCAAAAGAGCTATGACTGTTATGAAATGATTCACACCTGTTCCAACAACTAGGTTGTTCTGAAAGGTTGCAAAACCTTTTCAGAAACAGTACGAAATTGGCTATAAATATACCTTGAATCCCAGAATTTTTACTTACTAAATTTTTTGATCTTCTTCTTCTTCTGCACAAAATATTCCAGTGTGTTTTACAGCCTTCGAGTGGTTCGTTCATCACCGGCGTTTTTGGTACCAACACTCCGGTGAGTTAAATCGTTCTATACTGGGAGGATATATTCCAACATTTGGGGTACTTGATGGGAATAATTTCCTTAAGGACACACTGTGTATTTAATGGGCTCGATTTATTCTGATATTATTTTTCATAGAAAAACAACTAAGGACGGCTGGACTAGCGCGCCCGTGCTCAGCACGCGCTAGTCAGGTTTCTCACTGTCCCTGGTATATTCCACTAGCACGGCCGCGCTAATCCCGCGCTAGAGCTCGCGCTAATGAGGTTTCTTACTGTTTCTGTATTTTTCAGAAATTATTATTGTTTTATTTTACAACAATACAAATTACTAACTAGTATCAGGGTAGCCTTGAAGATATTAAAAATTATCTTCGTATAATCTATTAGTCACAAGTTTGAGTCGTAAAATCAGTTACTAATGCTAACATCAGGGTAGGCGATTTATATCATATCCTCTTGAGATACGATCATTTTTTATACTCTACGTGAACAAAGAATATTTTGTGCACGGAACTGCCTTTTGCTCTTTCTTTCTATATATGATTCATATCTAATATAGATTTTCTTACAAAAAAGCGACCAAGTTGGATTATAAATACCAATCGATTAAATTTGTTTTAATATAATATTTACATATTTAGGAAAACCATTAAAATCCATTAAAATACAAACTTAGACTACTTTTAAAAATATTTCCTTACCAATCCAATCTTAATAAAGTTCATGAATTTCTTGAAACAGTCTTCATTCATCAATAATTTAAATAACTCAATTCTTAGCCGTCACGAAAAATCACTTTTCCTTTCCTTTTTCTTCACATAATCACCTTGTTAATTTACCAATACTAAATTTCTATACGATTGACCTCTAAAAACTATTTTTTACTTTTCTTTTAAAAATATAAGCCGTTTGATAGCCTCAGACTTTGCTGTATCTACGTGCATCAATCTTACCCGTATCAACTACCTCCGCTGCTGTTCTATTGAACCAAATTATTTGGTACCAAGTAAGTCGTGATCGAAATTATCATACTCACTCCGTCTCATAATATGTGTCGTGGTTACTAAAAATATTTATTTTAAATTATTTATCAT
The DNA here is from genome assembly GCA_005239525.1 of Nicotiana knightiana. Taxonomy (NCBI): domain Eukaryota; kingdom Viridiplantae; phylum Streptophyta; class Magnoliopsida; order Solanales; family Solanaceae; genus Nicotiana; species Nicotiana knightiana. The sequence goes on from ML438016.1 coordinate 35,421, forward strand.
ATTAGAAGTTCAAAATAAACTGATTATATTTTTTCCTTTTTACCTTTAATAATCAATTGTATTCACATTTAGTAAAAATATGGATATGTGATTGATAGAGATGACAGGTAAATTAAGAAAATATTTAATAAGGATAAAGTAGTAAAAAACTATTATTTCTTAAGGAACGTGTACAAGAGAATCATGATACATATAATGAGACGGAGGAAGTATTAATTTCGGTATAAAGATTAAAAAAGATACACGATATATTCCAATATGTAAGGTTTGAGTTTGGTATAAAGGTTTAAATTACATTTATCCAGTATTTTATTATAATAACGATAAATATTTATATCAAATCTTGATAGGAGTATTATTTATCCCATTTTTGAATGTGGGATGATATTATGATAATCACATAATTACACGTATTGCGTCATTCCTCGATATACTCTTGTAATAAATCATCTACAACGATAATAAGTACACTCCAATCCCAAGTAAGAGTGTCTGAATCCTTATTACTCATATATTTCTTCATTTAAAATTCATTAAGAAAATGTTTCACCAATGAAAGCATAACACTTGTCCGCAAGGGGGGCATGGACCCTTATACCATACGGTATCACATGTCACCGCTTGGTCGATATTTTCCTCTAGATATTTTTAAAAAAATTAAAAAAATTAGAAAAACATATAGAAAATGCCACTCCTTGTCCACCGAATTTTTATTTATATAAATAACCGGACAGATTCATTATTTACTTTTCGTAGTTACTATACATAGATTATATATTGATAACATATAATTATATAAATATAATACATAAATAATAGTCGTTCATGAACCGAAGAGTCGTTCTAAATTTGTCATTTTCTCTCCAAACAAGTAGGCACAAGTTGCCGGGTCAGAAAACTGCGGTCCAACGTGGAAGTCTGATCCACCGTCACATTTAACGACCGCCGTTTTCCTCGAACCAATATTTTTTGTTTTGTTTTCGGACAGCAGAAGAAACCGATGTAGGCTTGGGTTTGGCAGACCAAAATCACCAATCATGTTTCAACTCACTTCTATTTCTGGCCATCGGCTCAATCCCTTCATTATTATTACTATAAATAGCCAAATCCAAAAGCTAATTCCCACAGCCTTTTCTTCCTCAATAACCCATTTTTCCTACAAATTAAACAAACCCATTATTCCTTTTCGATCCTCTGTTTCGTCACTTCCTTCAATTCTTGCTCATAAAGTAAGTTTATTCTGCCTTTTCGCATTTGCTTTTTCCTGATGATTTATACTATTTCTTAAAATCAGTTTTTGTTCATTATTAATTTGATAAAATATTAGTAATTTGGTTATGGTTTTTTTTTAATTCTTTTAGGGAAGTGAAGTTGAGTTTGAGAAGGAAGCCGCGGAGGAGGAATCCACTATGACGATTACTCCAGCAATTAGAATTTCCGATAGGAAGCTGGTGATAAAGGACAGAACAATATTAACAAATGTCCCAGACAATGTAATTACCACTTCTGGTGCAGCATCAGGTCCAGTTGAAGGTGTATTTATAGGCGCAGAATTCGATCAAGAAAACAGCCGCCATGTCGTGTCGTTAGGAAAATTACAGGATGTTAAATTCTTATCTTGTTTCAGGTTCAAATTATGGTGGATGGCTCAAAAAATGGGTGACAAAGGAAGTGAGATTCCACTAGAAACCCAATTTTTACTTGTCGAAACCAAAGAGGGGTCCCACCTTGGATCCGATAACAACAACAACAATGACAATAATATTGTTTATGCGGTTTTCCTTCCATTAATCGAAGGTTCATTTCGAGCTGTTCTTCAGGGGAATCATGAAGACGAGCTCGAATTGTGCCTCGAGAGCGGGGATAAGGATACTGTCGGCTCGGCATTTAATCAAGCAGTGTATGTGCATGCTGGCTGTGATCCGTTTGTTGTCATTACAGAGGCGATAAGGGCGGTGAAATTACACCTCAAGACTTTCCGGCAACGGCATGAGAAGAAACTCCCTGGAATTGTTGATTACTTCGGGTGGTGTACATGGGATGCTTTTTACCAAGAAGTTACTCAAGAAGGCGTTGAAGCCGGCCTCGAAAGTCTCACTGCCGGTGGAGTACCGCCGAAGTTCGTCATCATCGATGACGGCTGGCAATCCGTCGGCGCGGACGCGGAAGTTGAAAAGCCGTTAATGAGACTCACAGGAATAAAAGAAAACGAGAAGTTTCAAAAGAACAAAGATCCAAGGGTGGGGATTAAAAACATTGTGAATATTGCTAAAGAAAAATATGGATTGAATTACGTGTACGTGTGGCACGCGATAACAGGTTATTGGGGCGGGGTCCGACCCGGAGTGAAGGGGATGGAGGAATACGGGTCGGTTATGAAGTATCCCGAAATTACAAAAGGGGTGATGGAGAATGAACCGGGTTGGAAAACGGATGCGATCGCGGTTCAGGGTTTAGGTTTGGTTAACCCGAAAAGTGCTTATAAGTTTTATAATGACATGCATAGTTATTTGGCATCAGCTGGGGTAGATGGATTGAAGGTGGATGTTCAGTGTATATTAGAGACCCTAGGGGGTGGTTTAGGGGGTCGGGTTGAACTCACAAAACAGTATCATCAAGCCCTCGATGCATCTGTTTCTAAGAATTTCTCGGATAATGGTTGCATTGCTTGCATGAGCCACAGTACTGATGCACTTTACTGGTATGTTCACTTTCAGTACTGATAATATCAATATGATACATGACCGATGTGTCTCTTTTTGATTTCTCAATGTCAATCATTTATGTGACTAATGTGGTAGATGAGCTAGAACTTATGGCATATAGTATGAAGCTTTTGCAGTTGCAGATTCTATAACTATAACTTATTTTGATGTTGAAATTCTGAACTCTGCTGATATGTTGTGTTTGGATCACTGAATGAAACAGCTCAAAGCAGACAGCTGTTGTAAGAGCATCAGATGACTTCTATCCGCGAGATCCAGTCTCACATACCATTCACATTGCTTGTGTGGCATACAACAGTGTGTTCCTTGGGGAAATTATGCTGCCTGATTGGGACATGTTCCACTCCCTTCATCCAGTGGCCGAGTATCATGGCTCAGCTAGGGCGTTGAGTGGTGGACCTGTCTATGTTAGGTAATAAATTATATCCGACGAGTATTTATGATTCCTTATTTTGTAACGACAAATCATCATATGATTTGCGACAAGTTGCTAATTTTGTTGTGTTCTGAATGACAGTGATGCACCTGGCAAGCACAACTTTGATGTCTTAAGGAAGCTTGTTCTCCGAGATGGTTCAATTCTTCGAGCTCGCTTGCCTGGTCGACCTACAAAAGATTCCCTTTTCTCCGATCCTTCTCGTGACGGTGTTAGGTAAGCATTTCATTTTCAAAATCAATGCTATTGATATATGTTTTGGCTCAAGTCCTTGGTTTTGCAAGTTTCTAGCCACTGAACTGTTTCTGTAATTTGATTGCAACGGTGTGAACTGTATCTAACTAATCTTATGATGTGGTTCAGCCTCTTGAAGATATGGAACATGAACAAATACACTGGTGTTCTTGGAGTATACAACTGCCAAGGTGCAGCATGGAACACAGTTGAAAGGAAGAACACATTCCACCAAACTAATTCCGAGGCGATAACAGGCTATGTTAGGGGCCGTGATGTCCATTTCATATCTGAAGCTGCAGTAGACCCCAACTGGAGTGGAGATTGTGCTCTTTACTCCAATGTGAGCGCTGAGCTTGTGGTTCTCCCTCACAATGCAGCGATTCCCATTTCTTTGAAGGTCCTCGAGCACGAGACATACACTGTTACACCAATTAAGGTCTTGGCACCTGGCTTCAGTTTTGCACCATTGGGGCTCATTGACATGTACAATGCTGGTGGGGCAATCGAGGGACTAAAATACAAGGTGAAGGCTGGCGCAGAATTGTCTGAACTAGAGACTGGATACCAAGGTGAAGGAAATCTTGTTGCTGAAGATAGAATCGAGAACTTGAGCACAGAAGCAGTTGCAGTAGTGTCGATGGAAGTAAAGGGGTGTGGTCGATTTGGTGCTTACTCGTCTGTCAAGCCAAGGAAGTGCACTGTTGGTAGAGATATGGTTGATTTTGCCTATGACTCAGACTCTGGTTTGTTAACTTTGAATCTTGATGATATGCCTCCAGCTGATCAGAAAGTTCATCTCATTGAAGTTGAAGTATAGATATTTAAAAGGCATTTTTTTGGGGACATAGATGCTTCTGGGATTAAAGTAAGGGAAACCTACTATTTCTTTGTCTCTTCACATATCTCCTTCGGGTTTGCGAATCGCGAGTTAGAATACACTGGTTGGGACTGGTTAGATTTGTATTAACTTCCCAGCCAAGATTATGATCCCTATGCTCTGTCACCCCAACTGATTTGTATCACCATTGAATACTTAGCTCCATTTGCCTTTTCATTGAAAGAAGCCATAGCAAAAGCTAGTGAGAGAAGGAAGGATGAATCTATGTAGTTCTACTTTTGATGGAATGTTCATGTCCTAGAATATTGTATTTGATAGTGTGTTCATTCTTTCCAACTTTTTTGCCAATTTGAAGCAGAAATTAAGATATTAAACGTAGATAATTGATGGTGATGTTTTCATCAAAAATAAAATAATAAATAATTCACGGTGATCTTGCCACATATCGCATAACTAGTAGGGGTAGCCCGAGTTTTACTTGGGCCTCACGTCAAAAGCGGAGGCAAGATTTCAACCTTATGAATTCGAATTCTGAATTTTAAAGAGATGACTTCAAGTGCTGATAACTTGATTCTAAATTTAGTAGTTATACATATTTAATGGATTTCTTTATACAAAATACATTGTTTGAGCAAAAGCTACCAGGTTCCATCGAACCCGTAATTCGACTTCTGCCAGACGTGAACAATGTTGTGCTCTTTTTGGTATACATTATGTTACCTTGTTATTTTAAGCGTAACATTTTGTGAACAATTGTCTTCATTTTAAGCCCTGACAGATTGTACTGAAGCGAACAACAATATCAAAATCTGCCTTGAACGCGCATTACAACTGTTGTAAGCTATCAAAAAGCATTCAGACGACTATCGTTGCAGTCAAAATCTGATGAAGTATCTGTATGAACAACAAATTGACAATTAGAATAAAAGAACAGTTGAAAATATGCAGATTGGACACACATTTTATTTTGAATTGTAACCACATTTTTCTGCTAAAAAGCGCACACGTTTTTTCTTCTCAATTCAATACTTTCAATACAACAACAACAACAACAACAACAATAAATCCAGCATAATCCCATAGTCGGTGTCTAGGGAGGGTAGTGTGTACGCAGACCTTACCCCTATCTTATGAAGGTAGAGAGGCCAATACTTTCAATACTCTATAATGAAAATTGTTTCGATACTCTTACATTGTTCAGGAAAGTTAACTGTATTCAAATGTTTAACGCAACAAAACTTTTATTATTATGAACTTACTCTTTGCCTTTAAGGTTGTTTATTAAGCGCATACTTTATCATTTTGTTTGTATACCCAAAAGCAATCTCTTTGCCCGACTAACTCATACGAAAGCTATCAAAGGAAAAAGTATAAGCTATCAAGTTTCAACTTCTAACCTAACCTTCGTTGTTTTTGCGGAGGACTTGGTGATTGTATGTTTGGTTTCTTGCTTGCCGTTGCATCTTTTGTTGATGGACCGCGATCTGCTTCTACAAAAGTGATTGATTCTATCTTTCTTTTACTTCCCTCGCCAATGGTTGTTGATGTTGACGAGTCGAAGACGGTCTGTTTTTTGGGTGTAAGATAACATAACAAATATACCAGCTGCTCTATCTGGCATCCTGAGTAGTGACTTCTGCAAATGAATTTTGAACAGCTTGTACAACAGGTGCGCTCTGATGTGCTCAACAAGTAACAATTGCTTCTGCGGTGAAAAGTTTAGAGCACACAGAATGAGTCAAGTGAAGATTTAAAATTAATTTCCAGTTAGTTGAAATAATCCTAGTGTTGTCAGTATGCACACTTTCACAATCCTTGATAATATATTCAAATGGAAGAATGTAAATGAACAAAGCCAGCATACAAGAAAACAGCATAGTATACGCTGCGGAAAAGTTCAATATATAGGAGAAAAAAATATTCTGAGCATAACAGTTATTTGGAGGAACACAAGTTGATAACAACAATCACTCCGGTGCAGGGGCAGAGGCTGAGTGCAGGACGCGTGTTCGGTCGAACCCAGTAATTTTTGTTCAAATTATATATTTTGTCTTAAAAAATTCATTGAATATGTACATGTTTGGACTTTAAGCCATTGGGTCTTAAAGACTAGAAGTATGAATTGGGAAATTGTGGGAAATAAAATGGAGGGAAATGAAATATTTGAATCAAGTGAGCTTTGTCTTTATGACAAATGAACTTTGTACCACATTGGTGAGGGCAACTACACTTGTGTGTATAAATATAGAATCACTTCTTACAACTCTTAAAAGGAGTTGAAGGGTATGAAGCCTCGCACCGTCGTCATCGCTCGGCTCGGCTTCGGCTTCGGCTTCGGATTTGTCAATTGATCGATAAGATTAATTTTTTGACAAAATTTATTTAATTAATTATTTAAGAATTAATTAAGTGCCAGTCAGTTCATTAACGGAATTGATTGGAATATCCAAAACGCTGAACGCTGCTTTTCCCTTCTGGACAGACACCTCTTCCTGAACAGACATCACACTTCTTCCGATAATTGTCTATAAATTCCGAGGCATGGCTTCCTTTTCACTCACTAGAAAATACAGAACTTCCTTCTGAAAATCCTGCATTCTACTTCGCATTTTCTCTCTCAAATTCGTAAGTGTGATTTTGCTCCGTTCTTTGAGTTCGTTGGTATCCTACAGTTTGTATTGCCAATGTTGCAGGAAGTTTTATGCCGTTTCATCCTGGGAGGATTTAATCCATTACCTTGGCAACTTGTGAGGGGGTTAAAATTTCTTAAGGACGCACAAGTAAATTTTGGACTCGGAATATTTCTTATCCTTTACAGCTTTTCAATTTCTTCTAACAGTTTTTTATTTTCTATTTTAACACAGTAGCGATAACAAGCTTAAGGAATTTTATTTTAACGTTTCTATGTTCAAATTTATATTGAACTGTTATTTATATTTTGCATACTGGTTTGGAGACTAAAGCCTTCGTGCTTTCTACTCCAATATCTGTTCTGTCCGGTTTAAAGTATATCAAAACTTTACCGGAATAATAAACGTACGGGTTTGAAGTATATAAAAACTTCACCATTGTTACGTGTTGTATGTTTGGTTTGGTATTCAGTTTGAAGATATCAAAACTTCACTGATTTAACAAAGTTCTGTTTGTTTCCAACTCTACAGAAACATGATAAATGAAAACCAAACTAATGGAAATGCTGCTGGAACGGGTGCTCCATCGAGTGCTGCTGCTTCGTCAAGACCAACACATACAATGGCACCGGAAGAAAAACCCGGGAAATTTTCCGGTACAGACTTCAAATGTTGGCAGATGAAGATGCTATTCTATCTAACTACACCAAGCCTGCAACGATACATCAAGGAGGGTGTTCCAGTCGTGGGAGAAGATACTCTTGAGGCTGAACGATTTGTGGTAATTGAAGCATGGAAACACTTTGATTTTCTATGCAGAAACTACATTTTAAGTTGTTTGGAGGATGACTTGTATAATGTTTATAGTGTCATCGAAACTTCAAAAGAGTTATGGAACGCTCTTGAGAAAAAGTACAAGACCGAGGATGCTGGACTTAAGAAGTTCGTTGCTGCAAAATTTTTGGAGTTTAAAATGATTGACACCAGGTCGGTCATCACTCAAGTCCAAGAATTACAAGTCATCGTGCATGACCTCCTTGCTGAAGGTATGACCCGAGTCAATAATTTTATTAATAATATTGATAGTGTTATTAATTATAAATTTGTTGCTGAAGGTATGGTCATAAATGAGGCGTTTCAAGTTGCTGCCTTCATTGAAAAGTTACCTCCTTTATGGAAGGACTTTAAGAACTACTTGAAGCACAAGCGCAAAGAGATGGCACTTGAGGATCTAATTGTTCGTCTAAGGATAGAAGAAGACAACAAAAATGCTGAAAAGAAGTCACGTGGCTACTCGGCAATAATGGGAGCTAACATTGTTGAGGAAGCACCGGGAAATAAAAAGAAGAGAAAGCAGGCATCTGGACCAAAGAATTACCCGAACAAGAAAAAGTTCAAAGGTAGTTGTCACAACTGTGGAAAGCCCGGACATAAGGCCATAGATTGTCGCGCTCCAAAGAAAGAGTTACAAAAGAAGAAGAATCAAGCAAATGTGGTTGAAGTGGAGGACTTGTGTGCCATGTTGTCTGAATGCAACTTGGTAGGAAATCCAAGAGAGTGGTGGATTGATTCTGGTGCCACCCGCCATATTTGTGCAAACAAGGATTTATTCTCTTCTTATGCTCCTGCAGGACCCGAACAAACTCTTTTCATGGGAAATTCATCTACGGCCAAAATCGAGGGAATTGGNTCACTCAAGTCCAAGAATTACAAGTCATCGTGCATGACCTCCTTGCTGAAGGTATGACCCGAGTCAATAATTTTATTAATAATATTAATAGTGTTATTAATTATAAATTTGTTATTGAAGGTATGGTCATAAATGAGGCGTTTCAAGTTGTTGCCTTCATTGAAAAGTTACCTCCTTTATGGAAGGACTTTAAGAACTACTTGAAGCACAAGTGCAAAAAGATGACACTTGAGGATCTAATTGTTCGTCTAAGGATAAAAGAAGACAACAAAAATGCTAAAAGAAGTCATATGTCAAGTCGGCAATAATGGGAGCTAACATTGTTGAGAAAGCACCGGGAAATAAAAAGAAAAGAAAGAAGGCATCTGGACCAAAGAATTACCCGAACATGAAGAAGTTCAAAGGTAGTTGTCACAACTATGGAAAGCCCGGGCATAAGGCGATAGATTTCCGTGCCCCAAAGAAAGAGTCACAGAAGAAGAAGAATCAAGCAAATGTGGTAGAAGTGGAGGACTTGTGTGACATGTTGTCTGAATGCAACTTGGTAGGAAATCCGAGAAAGTGGTGGATTGATTCTGGAGCCACCCGCCATACTTGTGCAAACAAGGAATTATTTTCTTCTTCTGCTCCCGCAGGACCCGACCAAAATCTTTTCATGGGAAATTCATCTACGACCAAAATCGAGGGAGTTTACAAGATTGCATTGAAGATGACATCCGAAAAAATTGTGACTTTAAATCAAGTTCTCCATGTTCCAGAAATTCGCAAGAATTTAGTATCTACAACACTTCTTGTCAAAAATGGATTTAAGTGTGTGTTTGTTTCCAATAGTGTTGTTTTAAGTAAGAATGATATGTATGTAGGCAAAGGTTACCTGAATGAGGGCCTTTTTAAGCTAAATGTAATAGCTATTCCTATCAATAAAGTTGAAGCTTCTTCTTACTTAGTTGAGTCAAACACTTTATGGCATGCACGCTTAGGCCACGTCAACTTCAAAACATTACGGAAAATGATTAATTTGGAAGTATTGCCAAAATTTGATTGCATTAACTCAAAATGTCAAATCTGTGTGGAATCAAAGTATGCTAAGCATCCGTATAAGTTTGTCGAAATGAATTCAAGTCCTTTAGATTTAATTCACATAGATATTGTCGACATGAAGTCAACATCATCTTGCAATGGGAAAAAGTACTTCATCACTTTTATTGACGGTATAGTTTGAGATATTGCTATGTTTACCTACTTAGTAGTAAAGATGAAGCAATTGATGCATTCAAGCAATACAAGAATGAAGTTGAAACACAACTTAACAAAAAGATCAAAATGATAAGAAGTGATAGGGGTGGCGAATATGAATCTCCTTTTGAACAAATATGTTTGGAAAATGACATTATTCACCAAACAACTGCCCCGTACTCTCCTCAATCTAACCGAATTGCGGAAAGAAAGAATCGAACATTAAATGAGATGATGAATGCCTTGTTGATAAGTTCTGGTTTACCACAGAATTGCGGGGGGAATCTATACTTACAGCAAACCGAATAATCAACCGTGTACCCCATAGTAAAACACAGTCCATCCCGTACGAAAAGTGGAAAGGAAGGAAACCCAGCTTGAAATACTTCAAAGTGTGGGGGTGTTTAGCTAAAGTACAAGTTCCTAAGCCTAAAAGGGTGAAGATAGGTTCAAAAACGGTTGATTGTGTATTTATTGGATATGTAACCAATAGCAAGGCATATCGGTTTCTGGTTCATAAATCAGAAAATCCTGAGATCCATGTTAATACGATAATAGAATCAGACAATGCTGAATTCTTTGAAACTATATATCCGTATAAAAAGGAAAGTGAATCGTCCTACCAAAAGTCAAAACGACCTCGGGAGGTAACAACAGATGGTATGCCTAATGAGGAAAATCCGAGAAGAAGTAAACGTCAAAGGACATCTACTTCATTCGGTCCAGATTTTCTGACTTTTCTGCTAGAAAATGAGCCTCGAACCTTCAAGGAAGCAATGTCTTCCTCAGAAGCACAATATTGGAAAGAGGCTGTCAATAGTGAAATAGAATCCATATTGAGCAACCTCACTTGGAAATTGGTTGATCTTCCTCCAGGTAACAAAACTTTGGGATCTAAATGGATTTTCAAGAAGAAAATGAAAAATGATGGTGCTATTGACAAATACAAGGCAAGACTTGTTGTCAAAGGATTTAGAAAGCGAGAAGGTCTTGACTATTTTGACACATGCTCGCCGGTAACAAGAATTACATCCATTCGGATGCTAATAGCGTTAGCTGCCTTGTATAGTCTTCAAATCCATCAAATGGATGTAAAAACGGCCTTCTTAAATGGTGATTTGGAAGAAGAAATTTACATGAACCAACCTGAAGGGTTTGTGGTTCCGGGAAAAGAAAAGAAGGTGTGCCGACTTGTTAAGTCCCTTTATGGACTAAAACAAGCACCCAAGCAATGGCACGCAAAATTTGACCAAACAATGTTGTCAAATGGCTTTAAGATTAATGAATGTGATAAATGTGTTTACATTAAGAACGTTCCAAATCATATCGTCATTGTTTGCTTATATGTTGATGATACGCTAATAATGAGCAAAGACATTGCCGATATTCAAGCTACTACGCATATGCTTGCTAGTAAGTTTGATATGAAAGACTTAGGAGTTGCCGATATTCTAGGAATTAAAATCCAGAGAACTCCTCAGGGTCTGGCTTTGTCTCAATCACATTACGTGGTGAAAATGGTACTTGAAAAATTCAAATACTTGGAATTTAGAAGTGCAAAAACTCCAATTGACTTAAACCATTATCTTGTAAAGAATAAAGGTAAAAGTACGTCTCAATTGGATTATGCTCGTGTACTGGGAAGCTTAATGTATATCATNGTTCAAACACTTGGAATTTAGAAGTGCGAGAACTCCAATTGACTTAAACCATTATATTATAAAGAATAAAGGTGTGAAAGCACGTCTCAATTGGATTATGCTTGTGTGTTGGGAAGCTTAATGTATATCATGAAGTGTACACGTCATGATATAGCTTGTGCAATAAGTAAACTTGGTCGATTCACAAGTAATCCCAACAAACATACTGGGTGGCAATGAAACGAGTTATGGGATATTTGAAATATACCCAAGATTACGCTTTGCACTACAATAAATATCCTGCGGTTATCGAAGGATATAGTGATGCAAATTGGATAACCGACTCAACAGAAACAAAGTACACAAGTGGATATGTTTTTTGTGTTGGCAGTGAAGCAGTATCTTGGAAGTCTTCCAAACAGACGTGCATCGCTCGCTCTACAATGGAATCAGAGTTTATAGCTTTGGATAAGGCCGGTGAAGAAGCTGAATGGCTTCGAAACTTCTTAGAAGACATTCCGTTCTGGCCAAAACCTTTGGCTCCTATATGCATACATTGCGATAGTGAGGCTGCAATAGGAAGGGCAGGGAGCGTTATGTATAACGGAAAGTCTCGTCATATACGTTGAAGACATAAAACCGTTAGACAACTACTTTCTAGTGGAATTATCACTATTGATTATGTAAGATCAAAGGATAATGTGGCGGATCCGCTTACAAAAGGCTTAACTAGAGAGGGAGTTGAGAAATCATCTAAGGGAATGGGACTATGGCCGAGGACAAGTCATCATGGCGGTAACTCTACCTAGAATTTTGGATATTCCGAGATCTAGGTTCAAGGAGCTCAAACAAAGTTATGATTGACCGGTTCAACATTGTCAAAGAAATTTTTTTTTGGTCCCTTCTAGTGATGAAGACAATGTATAGTAACAAGGATAGAACTTTACACGTTCTTTAATGATTACCTAAGTTTGATGTGGTATTTATCAAATAGTGTCAATCTAAAGGATTACACGTTTAGGAATCACCTATGTAAGTGTGAAGTGGAAGCCGCTTCAATGAGAATTCTGTAAGGCCAATTCTCTACGCACTTATGAAACCAGGTGGTGTTCATGGCCGAAACGAACACAACAATGAGAACCAAAAGACGGTTAAGGGTTGGTTGTGTGATATATGGTTGTCTAGGTATACACTAAAGTTCGACGGTTCAAAGATATCAAATCTACCGATTGACCGATTATATCCGACATATGCTTACTACGGAAAGTTCAAAGGGAAACCTACTTATCCAGATGCAATTAATCCTTACTTGCAAATCACACAGCTTTCATCTATGTTCATTCATTTGGGGGATTGTTGGACTTTAAGCCATTGGGCCTAAAGACTAGAAGTGTGAATTGGAAAATGGTGGAAAATAAAATGGAGAAAAATGAAATATTTGAATCAAGTGAGCTTTGTCTTTAAGACAAATGACTTTGTACCACATTGGTGAGGGACAACTACACTTGTGTGTGTAAATATAGAATCACTTCTTAGAACTCTTAAAAGGAGTTGAAGAGAATGAAGCCTTGCGCCGTCGTCGTCGCTCGGCTCGGCTTCAGCTTCGAATTTGGATTTGTCAAACAATCGACCGATAAGATTAATTTTTTGACAAAATTTATTTAATTAATTATTTAAGAATTAATTAAGTGCCAGTCAGTTCATTAACGGAATTAACTGGAATATCCAAAACGCTAAATGCTACTTTTTCCTTCTGGACAGATACTTTTTCCTGAACAGACATCACACCTCTTCCGATAATTGTCTATAAATTCCGAGGCATGGCTTCCTTTTCACTCACTGGAAAATACAGAACTTCCTTATGAAAATCCTGCATTCTACTTCGCAGTTTCTCTCTCAAATTTGTAAGTGTGATTTTACTCCGTTCTTTGAGTTCGTTGGTATCCTGCAATTTGCATTGCCACTGTTGCAGGAAGATTTATTCCGTTTCATCCTGAGAGAATTTAATCCATTACCTTGACAACTTGTGAGGGGGTTAAAATTTCTTAAGGACACATAAGAAAATTATGGACTCGGAATATTTTTATCTTTTACAGCTTTTCAATTTCTTCTAACAGTTTTCTATGTTCTGTTTTAACACAATAGCGATAACAATACAACTTATTAATTTATAACCCAATAACTTAAAAATATTATAATCCCAAACCCATAAGATTCAAATCTTGACTCCGCCTCTGCTCCGGTGGAATAACCGAACAACAAAATCAGATATTGATAGACCGTATCATATGTTTTAATAAACTCACAGTGGACTGTGAGGGAACGGCTGAAATAGGGACCATTCTAAATTAACTCGCACAAAAAAAACATCGCAAATATGAATTTGAAGTTGAAATCACAAACGGGAGCAGAACAGTAGCAGCAGTAGTGTCAAAGAAATTGGCGGAAAGATACTTTCGCTGACAGCTGACCAGATATGGTGAAGCCAGAAATATTTTCAAGGATATTAAAACTTGAAAGAACTAAAAAAAAAATTCCCAACAAAAAAATTCAATATATAATATAATTTTTCGTAATATTTTAATAAAGGATAATCAGTTAAAGGTGGCTTCACCCCTGAATATACGAAACTATTATTGTGAAAGTGTACATACTAACAGCTCTAGGATTATTTCCAACTTACTGGAAATTAACTTAATATCTTTATTTTACTCAAAATTCATTTGCGGAAATCACTACTCAGGACACCAGATAGAGTACCTGATACATTTGTCATCTCATCTTACACACAAAAAACAGATCGTTTTCGACTTGCCACAATCTTCAACATCAACGACCATTGACGAGGGAACTAAAAGAAAGATAGAATCCATTATATCTGTAGAACCATATCGCAGTCCATCAACAAGAAAATGCAACGACAAGAAGGTCACCTTCTACTTCCACGTATATGCTACACACCAGTCAGGATAATTCTTTCTGTTTATCTAAATGTTTTTTCAAAATTATCCAAGAAAATCCAAATTTATATGCTGTGAACTCCCCTCCAGATCACTTTGTTTAAGTAATATATTCGAGAATCCACGCGTTGAACCAGCAACCAAAAGAGAGCTGTAGGAATGAACATGAAATGTATAATATTACAGAAATACCCTTAGATTATTTGGTAATTCCAGGGGAGCACACATGTTGACGGAGCACTAGAGATGTCAATGGTTCGGTTCGGCCGGTTATTTTATTAAATTTGTTCCATACCATTTTTTAAGTTATTCTATTATGAATAATCAAAATTAAACTTTTTGAAACCGTCCCAATCATGTCGGGTTCTCTTCGGTATCAGTACGGTTCGGTTAATTTTCGGCATATTTTTAAAGCAATAATGTACATACTTTTATAGAACTTAACAAAACTGTCTAGTCAGTTTTACTGTTTAAATTGTGATAAATAATGAAAACATAAAAGATAGCCGGAGTATAGTACCATCAACTACTCTACCGTTGCATAAAAGAAATTACGCAAAGACAAAAAAAAGATAAATCACACAAGTAGAAAGATGTTAACGAAGTCGAGACTCAAAAATAAAGTTTATAGAATATTAAATACTCAAAAAGATAAATCTAAATCATACAAAAGGAAACATATTCAATACATTGTAGTTTGCTACTCATAATCGTTAGAATACTTTGTGTCTTGCTAGTGAATACGCTGGAAATAATTTAGTTTCAGTAAGAGTAGCATAATAAGTTTAGGAATTAGGATTTTGATCATAATTACTTGTTGGCTTGTAACAATTTTCATAATTCCATGACCCAAGAAAAAATGTAGTACTTTATTATTTTTAACTTAATATATAAATATATTTTTCGGTATGGTTGTAGATCTATATAAATATCTACGATTTTATTAGAAGAAACCTAAAAATTGGTTCAGTGCGGCCGATTTAGTCGATTTTTAAATATCCATTGACACCCCGACAAAAGATGACATTAACAAAAACATCTACATGTACATACATGATTATATATAGATTATACATTCGCCGAGTATTTTAGTTTGTAATTGAGTGGGCTGCTATTTAGCTTAATTCTTCTTTAAACTTTTTTATCATAACCCAAGACGTGCAAATTTCTTGAACTTCATTTGGTTTCAAGAAGAAGCCCATCTTTTTCTCTTTGCATATGTCCTTGACAGTCTTCATATCTAAAAATGTTCCTACCATAGCACAAAAAACACAGTAGAATCGCGCAACATATGCCCGCTGGTGTGCTTCCTGCTCGCGAGCAAAGAAAATATGCCTGTTGGTGTGCTTCCTGCTCGCGAGCAAAGAAAGGAGAGCGACAAGGTTCAGTACAGATAGAAAGACTGGAAACTTTCATCTTATCTATATGCATGCAAAACTTCATGTGCGAACTCTAACTCGAGGACCACATAATTTACACTGTAGTAAGTGAAGATTTTCAACTTGCTACATGAAATTAACTTTATTATCCCTTAGATTGCACATTCTCCTCCTCTATTGTCTATGAACCAGTCTTTGAAAACATGCAGTCAACAAAGACATAATGAAGAATACGATCAGGGTCTCGATTTTCTTGGTTTTCTGGATCAAGCTGAAGTGCAAAACCTGAAATAATGAAGCAGAAAAAAAGGAACAAAAATTTTCATGTGCCTGTCCCATTTCTGGAAAATGTTCAATATACAGGACAGTCCACTAGAAGCTGCAAGCTCTTCCATGTAACTGCAAAAATCATTTACAAGCATGACTTATAGCTTAGTATCAAACCTTCTAAAAATATTGTCCAGTTTCTAAACACAAGCTTTTTATACAAGTTCTCTCCCTATTCTTCAAAGTCACATTCGTTTTGCTCCGACAATAGCACTGCTTCTAGTTCCTTACTGAAGTCTTCATCGCCATCCTGCTTTTCAGCCACTTGTTGTTGGGAGAACTTTTCCTGCACATCCTTTACAATGTCAAGCGATTGAGTCTTTGATCTGATAACGGATGCCTGTTTGTTGATAGAATAATTCCTTCTGAGCTTTCCAGTCCTCAGCAGTCTTCTCAACTACATCGCCTATCAATGTATGGTTCTCTGTTATGTGCTTTATATTTTCTACATCCACCATGTCTCTAGCCACTTCAAGAAAAAAGAAAAAGCAAGTGAAAAGATGCCCTCCTCGACTTTAAAAGGAAATTAAAGTTAAAATCTCGGATGCAAAAGAGCCTTATGGGATTTAGTGCGTGCCCAATTGCCGGAGAATCTTGGGAACTTAACTCATTTGCAACTTCCTATAGATATACATTCTGAACTAATTGGTAGCTTTACTGCGTCAACATATTCACAATAACTTCAGTATGTACCGAATATACAATTTAGACCATAAATGTTTTTATTTATTACAGATATTGACTTTAGCCACGGAATACTTGTAAGATAGAAGAAAATTTAACCAGTATTATTCAGAGTTGGATAATCCTTTGGAAAGAATACAAAATGTTCCTTACTTAACACATGAATAGTGCTGACAACAAATAGAAAATGACCAATATATGTTTTCCGTTAAAAGCTTAAGAAGCTCATTGAGGTTAATTACCTCTAACAGCTCCCTTGCATATTCTGCTGACTTTTGCTTGAGCAAATCCACCTCAAGCTCCATGCACTGGAATAAATGGGAATACGAATTCAGCACTCTGAAGTCAAAGATACAGACATGCAATAGCAGGTTAAGTGACAAGAGACCTAATGAAAGGAATTGCATAACTAAAGCAACCTCCCAAAAAGCTAATTTGTTTATACTGATCAACTCCAACATTCAAAAAAGAAACATTTTGTATTTCCGTCAGTTCATCTAATCTCTCAGCTACAAAGCCAAAAAGAAACATGTTCCTGTCTGACATACGTTTGACTAAAGCAGGGACTAGTTTAACATCTTTAGCCTTTGCCTCTGCGACAATGTTCCGAAGATTCTTCACGTCTCCTGCAAAATGGAATAAAAAGAATTATGGTCAAACTACAAAGCATCAGAAGCTAATGACAGTTGCACTGTAAACTAAACTGACAATTAAACACTAGCCAAAGTAAGAGTTTCAAAGTCCAAATATTAATTTAAGGAATCCCCAAATAACACAAGAAGGAACATTCTTCTCTGATTGGCACTGCTAGATTAGAAGAATTACATCGGCTACAAATTTTTATATCCTCAAAGATCTACAACTAAAGGAATATGAATAGAATGTCATACTTCATTTAAACAAGGGTGATGCTATGCTACATATCAGGAACAATAAATTATGGCGAACCAGTTCTACAAGTGCCAAGGAATATTGAACTTGCAAATTATAGTTGAAAACATATACTGTTCAATGGGTTATTTCTGAAAGTGAAAATGAGGACTCAATGACTTTCCCTGGATTTAGTATTGTCAAAAGGTAGTTTGAGAAATGACAGAGAGAAGGAGATCATTTGGCATCAAAGGAAGATTTAATTGGAAGTCCTGTTGATTTTTGACAAATGAAACACAACCTGTTGTTCAAATGAAATTAAAACTGCCATTTAAGCAAAATGATAGTACGAGCTGGTATTGTGATTGGTATCTTAGTAGAGATTTTAACCTTTCACCAATTATTCAAGAATTCCTTGACTTGTTGTGCTTCATCTATTATTATGATTTGATAAGAAAACTGAATGGAGTGTTGACCCACCTGTGGTTCCAATTATACTCCTCAAAGATAAACCAAGAAAAGGTGTGGTCCAATTCCATTCACATAACCTGCAAAAATATAGATGCTTGATAGTCCAATTACATGTTTGGAGAACTCTTCAAAGAAGTAAAGCAACCTACTTAAAGTATGAGTAAACTATGAATTAACATCCTCACAAGAGCTATTCATTTGATTTACATATACATGTTACTTCATAATTCATCTGATATACATCATTAATCTTGTGTTATAGTTCCGGTAACATATTTTGAAACAGAAATCTAAGAAGTATCCATGATGATATATGCTCCAGACAGCGCCATCACAAAGAAAGAAATTTGCAACTCAATCAGTGAAGTGACTGATTCAGGTTTGATCTAATGTTTTTTGTTAAGATTCGATTGTAATATTTAATTGTCTCATCTCGATCATAAGACCAAAACTGCACCATGCATCGAGAGAGAATCATCACACAAGAAGCACTGTTTCACAACATATCCTGTTAAAAGGTTGTATATAAATACCTAGAGATATATAAATCTTGAAAGGAGGCTTGAATGGTTGCATCTCATAAAGGCAGTACAGGGAATAAAGCCCACCCAGTCTACTCAAAAGAGAATGAGTAGACACCATGTAACCTGCAATGAATTCAATTCGGTTAATCCAAAGCAGGAAAATATCAGCCACGGAGAAAGATGAAAATCTTACACTAGTATGACAGCTCTATCATCGAAATTTAAACATCAGAAAAAGAATTTAAGGATGCACTCACATTCACTACTTTAGAGATATCTCTCAAAATACGAAAATCACTTCTTTTTGGTGTCAGAGCCATGATACTTACACGTTTTACTGTGCTAATATTATCGGCATTTAACAGAGCATAAGATAGATGAGGGAAAGAATATTAGAACAAAGTGAAATGTCTGAGTTCATTTGCAAGAATCTCTCAGTGTTTCTATTACAAATTGTGATTTGGAAAAATCTTTAAAGACTTTGTGTTTCTCTTAGTTTGTTTCCCTTCACATTGCTACTCATTGACTGATAAGCAAGTAAAATATGGTTATAATAGCACATAGAATGCATCATAACTAGCAATCAAATAAATCCACGGTCATTTATATTTGTAACCACGTAAAAAAAAAAAGCAAAATGGTGTTCACTTGAACACAAGATTGACTTCAGTTCTGTTGAGTAAAAGACAGATATTACAAATCTACTACTAATTCAGTGCTATAACATTTTTCAGCATTCTCTTTTCTTTTCTTTTTTTGATAAGTAACATTCTCAACATTCCTATAGTTTCATGCACCTCACGATGGTTAAATTTCGGGTAGATATTTTTTTATATATAAGAGAGAGTGTGTGTGTGCCACAATAATCAGAATCATTCTCTCCGGATGAAGCTAAAATATGTTATATTAGGAAAACTAACAAAAAGTAAAATAGAAAACATTAGACATACCACTACAGTAGGCATAAAGTGATTGCATAAAGCATGCCTGATCTTTAGAGGGACTGGCCTCGAAAATATAGGAGAACTTTTTAGAAACCCACACTCTCTTCATTTCTGCAAATTTAGGATACAAATCACCATATTACTGGTAAGAAATGAAAAGTGCAAGATAAATAAACAGAGATAAGTATCTATACTATTCTTAAATTGAAGGCAAAAAACAGGCATACTAGTACCTTCGCAAACTCATTTATAAGGTCATCAATGTCTAGTTTGAATGGTTTGAGGTCCATGTTAAAGTTGACTTGTCTTTATTGCCTACAAGAAGAAAACTTCTTGATTAAGCTGGTGCAAGAAGATAAACAGCTATAAATTCAATATCACTTCAGTCAGAAAAGGAGACCACCAAGAACATACAACAAGACCTCTGTCTGAGTGGTTGCATCGGTAAAGTAAATAAGGAGCAGTTTCATACAGCAATAACTCAATAATAAGAATTACTCATTTGAAAACATATCTTATGTAAACATACTTGTGGCTCATTATTTGTTAAATAAAATGGTTGGTTCAAATCAATAAGAACATCATCATGCAACTTAGTAACAAAACATTCAACTACAGTCCTAAAAGTTTAAATATCAAAAAGTTTATCACACACAACCTACAAATTTATAAGTTGTAAATAACTGAAATGCGTAAATGGGAAAAGTCGTAGCAGGTGACCTCGTCATGACGTCAAAATGCAAAATAAAACCCATGAAAAAGAAGGATAACAAAAAGGAGTGGTACTAGATGCACGTTGCATCCATCCTCTAACCTATCACAGTAATTATATATAAAAATAATTGTCGCACTTTCAAAGTGAAGAAACCGATCAATACATCAGACTCAAACTTCTATGTCGTAAACTAAGTTGTGCGGACTCTTCGATTTTGGTGCCGTCCCCATCCGGATATGGGACGGATACGGATACGGGGACGAGATACGTCCCGGATACGATCAACTGACTTCGGACACTTTGACCGGAGTCCATAGACAAATTTGGGAGAAAAATTGAGATTTTGATTTCTCAAAATAAAAAATAAAACAGATTTAGAACAATGAAAGAGTAATGTCCATCTTGGAGAATGAAAGATTGAATTGTATAATATTCATGTAAGTTTTTCACAGAATACTCTCAAAATTTACAATATTTTTATAGCTCTATGTTTTATTAGCCGAATCCCCGCGCCCATATCCATATCCGGATCCGCACCCCCGAATCTTAAAATTTAGATTTTGCCAAATCCGATACTCGAATCCGTCCCCGTATCGGATACCCGCACCCGAATCCGAGCAACTTAGGCCGTAAATCTATGTTGCATAGACTCTCCAAAATGCTGCCCCACCCGTGTTGGGTCCTCCAAAAATATACTACTACTGGAAGATCCGACACGCACCGGGCGATATTTTCAGAGAGTCCGAACAACATAGCCCTAAATTGTCCAAGTACTATTACATGAACACAAATCCAAAATTACAAATACGAGAAATGACACACTCGATGAAGATATATAATTTTCATAGTAAACGATAATAACTGAACCTAGGAACAGTTACCAATATTCAATAAATATTTACAAAGTAATGAACCATCCCTAACATAGATAGTTTCAAGTACCTTGGCTATCCAAGGAAATGGGGAGTAGACGAGGATGTTACACATCGTATTGGAGTGGAGTGGATGAAATGGAGGCTAACATCCGGTGTTTTATGTGATAAGAATGTGCCACCTAAATTTAAGGGTGTTTACCGGACCGGGCTGGACATGGGAAAAAATAGCCCGTCCAGTTAGTGGGGCAGACTGGTTAGTGGGCTGGGGTTCTGGACTGGTAGTGGGCTGGGATATTTCGGGTTTTGGTGGGCCCGTCCAGGTTAGGGCTTATCAGGTCCGGACCGGGCCGGGTTAATTTTTTTTTAATTTTGTTTTTAGTGTATTATGTTTTCTTGTTCAATGTAATTGTTACTTAAGTGTTTGCAAACTTTTAAATAATAAAATAAGTTTTTTAAGGCATAAAATTAAACTTTTACATTTGAAATTTGAATTTTAAAATTTGAAAATTGAAAGTAAGTGGCTACATAAAATTATTTAATAAGATTAAGAATCAAATTTCAAAAGCTTTCATTTCATATTTTCATTGCATAATAATACTTCAAATTAACTTGTCTTATAAACTAACACATTAAGCATAAATAAGTCTAACAAATTCAAAATAACACAAATTGTCTCAAATCAATTTAAATACGAATTCCTGGAGGACGCTCAAGACAACCCTTGATAAGCATCCTTAAACCAGTTGTGCCCTCCCACTTTCGACGAACAATAAAGACTCGATCACAGTTCTTGCACTCTACTTTGTGAAACCACACCTCACTTGATAATTGTAATTTTGTAGTGGCTACCGTAAATAATTGATAAAACTTGAAACATTAATTAATTGAGAACTTGAGAGCAATAAGCAATTCAATAATCAAGAGGGAATTGAGAGAGAACTAGAGTAGAAGAAGAGAGCAAGTTGTGAAAAAATTAAAGAGGAGGGGGGTTAGGCTTAGATGGCTTGGGCATATGAAGAGGAGAAACACAAATGCCCCAGTAAGGTGGTGTGAGAGGTTGGCGCTGGAGGGCTGAGAAGAAATAGAGGTACACCGAAGAAGTTTTGGGGAGAGGTGATTAGGCAGGATATGACGTTACTTTAGCTTACCGAGGACATGACCCTTGATAGAAAGGTGTGGAGGTCGAGAATCAAGTTAGACGGCTAGTAGGTAGTCGAGAATATTAGTGTTAGTCTTGTATTATATTATTGTTAGATTTTTCTTAGTATTACTTGTTGTTCCTTTCGTTTCGTTTTTTTACTATCTTGTTGTTGTTATTGCTTGGTGCTATTGCTTTCTTCTCGTCTTTCGTGGGTCGAGGATCTATCGGAAACAGTCTCTCTACCTTCAAGGAGGGAGTAAGGTTTGCGTACACACTACCCTCCTCAGACCCCACGTGTGGGATACATTGGGTTTTTTGTTGTTATTATTTACAAAGTAATGAACCACTTAAATATAGCATATGAATATAAATATTACCATTACAATTGTACTCGATGTCTTGTCATATTTTGAATTAGGAACACTTTCAAAAACCTCATCCTCCAAAAAACAAACTAAAAGGTTCAAAAATTCTTCACCAATTTAGCTTCACAAGTTACTTTCAGTGTATTTCGTTTAAGAAAAAGTTCTTTCCATCGTTGCAATAACGACGGGTAATAACAAACTTAATTTCAGAAGCTAAAAAACAAGTCTTTAAGTAATTTGAAACAAAACCATCAAAGATGCAAAGAAGAAATTTGTAATTCAATATGAATTTTTGTAATCCAGAGACCATATGTTTTTAACATAATGTAGAATAGATCGTAATGGTTTCATATCATATATTATTATACCAATTTTTTTTTACTGTTTTGCTCAGGAGATAGAAATCATATAATTTCGCCTAACTTATCAATCTAAATCTATACCGAGACCTTCTAAATGCCTGAGTAAAACCTTAATGAACCAGTGGAGAGGCAGGATTTCCATCAAGGGGATTCAAAAAATAAAAGAAGTAAACATGCAAATATGCTAGCAAATATGCGGGTCGGGTTGACTCGGATGGGGAGGGGTTGAAAACAGGTTAGACACGGATAAAATATTCGACAATATGAACAACTATATTAACCATGACTTCTTGAATATTATCATTGTTGGGAGAATTCCTGGCCTTAATCTATAGTCATATCTTCACCATTGTTAGAATGGGAACAAACTGTGAACACTGACCATTTCTTGCAATGTGAGACTGCTACCAAAAGACCCCATTGCAGCATCTATATACAATCACGACCAAACATGTTTCATCAAACCAAATAGAAAAGGCAGGAAATTGCTGTCAAACCTTCAATACCGTTTCTCCTATTAAGTTCTCAGTACAACAACAATAACAATCCCAGTATTTTCCCACAAGTGAGGTCTAGGAAAGATGAGATGTACGCAGCCTTATCCCTACCCTAAGATACATTCTCTAATAATTCAGTATTCAAATTAAAACCAAATAAATTGCATTGTTGCAAGAAACTTGACACAACGACCAGCTTTGAAGAAAATTTGAGCTGTATTATGTGCAAAACTGATTCAAAAATGAGAGAAAGAATCTCTTAAACCAGGTATGTATCGTACGATTAACTAAAAAATGCATCATCCAAAATCAAAAGCCAAACCAAACCAGTTCGTCATAAAAAACCTTTGCTTTTGCACGTTTTGATTTTGTTAAAATTAGGGTTTTAATCTCAATCGCCAATCAGGCCATCACGTTTCGTTTGACTGTAGTTAAGGTTTTTTTCAAAAACGCACAAAACTGCTGCCCCGCCCCCTCAAAGCTCCGCCCCGCCTCCCGTCCCGCCCTATTGCTATCCCTACTAGTCTGGTGATGCAGCTCAAGAGTGAATATAAAACAGCAAAACCACGTTAAACCACAAGGTGATTTCAAAAGGAGCTGGTCATATTCTACATAGGATCAGATTGCTGAATAAGATATTTAAAAAAAAAGAGAACAAAAATTGCACCTGTTTGAACTTTGAACTCGCAACAGATAGAGATGAGAACAAGAAATTGCACCCCTTTGTTCTCTTTTCACAACATCATCGATTTCTGGCCAAAGCTCGAAACCGTCCTCTCTCACAACCTGGAATGAAAGACTAAGTAGGCCTTTCGACATAAGAATTGTAAAATTACGAAAAATAGCGAAATTTTTTTAAAGCAAAAATGATATTTAAAATTTAGAGTTGTGTTTGGACATAAATTTTAGTTCGGGTTATTTTTGAAGTTTCGTGAGTGATTTAAGTGAAAATTTTGAAAAATAAAATTTTAAAAATCCTCAAAATAAATCTTCAAGTGAAAATTGAAAATTTTATGAACAAATGCTATTTCGAAAAAAAGTGATTTAAAAAAAAAAGATTTAACCCAAATAGCCGCTCATCCAAACATTTAAACTAAAAATAACCGGTGGAGGTATAATATATGCATAATTTATGTATTGTACGTGTATAATTATGTATAATCAATGTATAATCTATCTATATGGCTAGAAAAAGTAAAAAATTATTATGGCCGGCTATTTGTGTAAAGATCCCCTTTTTTTTTTGGAAAAAAAAAAATGTCCAAACAGGCTCTTAAGATTTAACCCAAATAGCCGCACACCTAATCTCTTAAACTTAAAATAGCCGACGGACGTATAATGTAGATATAATTCATGTATAATCATATATGTATAATTATGTACAATCAATATATAATCTATATATACCCGTTAAAAAAGTAAACATTAAATATGACCGGCTATTTGAGCGACAATCCCAAAGACTAATCCTTAGAGTCATCAATCATCATTTTGGGCTTAGAAAATCCAGGCCCGTTCTCCCATTACAGTTGACCCAAAGCTTAAAGGACAGGCTAATTTGTGAAAATTACACGGGGCGTCCTATTTGGTCGCCCCCATTTAACCTTTATCTATATTTTTAAAATTATTTAACCTATACCCTAATTTTTACAACTTCAGGCGCCTCTTTTTTCCTACTACCTGTGTGCTCCTTTCTTACTCCTTTCTTTTCTACTCTTTTTCTACTTTTCATTTTTTGTAATTTGTAGTATATTTTACTACGGATTTGCTCATAGTGACTGTCATTTTTGTTGAAACAACATTTTAGAACTTTTCTTCATCTATTTATAATTCATTGTCTGTATTTATTATATTTGTAATGAATTCAGATTGATCCAGGAATGGAATATCAAACAGCAAGCTGATTGTGGCTTTATTAATGCAATTCTTACATAAGCTTTGAAAGTTGAACTATTATGGCACTCTTGATTTTAAATTTTTATTTACAAAGACGGTATATCTTGTGTTTCTTCCAATGCCGATTAGGATGTCCTGTTTCTCCGGTGGTTTCTGTTAATGAGGTGTTTAATTAGTTTGTCAGCAAATAGAGAACAAAACTTCAGCTAAGCAAATAGAGAACAAAACTTCAGCTAGTAGAATGCTTAAGTTCAACAATTAAAGACAAAAACTTCAGCCAACACTAAGTTTACGCGAAAAACTTCAGCTAAAACATGCTGACATTCAGCAAATAGAGAACAAAACTTCAGCTAGTACGACTGTACGGCAAAAAATTCAGCTTATTTAGTGCTGCAGTTTTTACAAATGAACTAAATAACTTCAGCATCTTCTGCTTAAGTTTTTGAAAAAGCTTTATGACAAAACTATTGAATCCAGGATAAAACTTCAGCTAAAACATGCTGAAGTACAGCAAAATAGATAACAAAACTTCAGCTAGTAGAATGCTTAAGTTCATCAATTACAAACAACTTCAGGCCCGTCTACTAGAATGCTGAAGTTTGCGTGATTGCCTTTGCTACTTCAGGCCCGTATGCCTGAAGTTTACGCGAAAAGTGGGTACACTTGTATTTTTTTTGCAAAGCGGGTATAAGTTAAAAACGTGACCCAAAAAGCGAATATAGATACAAATCCCCCGGCTAATTTACGCAAATATTTTGTCCATGAGATCCTTATACAAATAGCCAGTTGGATTTATTGTTTGTTTTATTAATCAATGTACATAAATTATACTATATTACTTGTACACGATTATACACGTATTATATATAGATTACATATATATTATATATTTAGTTTAAGCGGTTGAGAAGGCGACATTTAGGTTAATTCTTCTTCTTTCTTTTTTTCTTAAACAGTTGTGCAAATGTAGCCCTTGAAAAATTATCCCTTCTGATTTTCAATTTGCACATAATTGAAAACGTTGCAATAACTTATAAATTTTTAAATCGTGATCTAACATTGTTTATAAGATTTTTATTTTGCTCAAAAGATTTTTAGATCGTGGTCTAAAGGTTTCACTAATTGCAGAAAGATAAAGATAAAAATAAAAAGAGGGTCGATAGTTGATATAAAAAGTGAACACCGATGAAGAATTCAGTAAAAGACATTAATAACAATTCCATGCCCAACTAAATAATTCATTTTATTGAGTGAAAATAGTATGAGTTAACCAATTTTCGTAATTAAAAAATAGCTAATATTTATAAAATCATTAAACAAAATAGTCACTATTTTAGCTAACCATCCCATCACTATTAACAATCATAACCGGCACTACCCATTATTATAAACTACCACCACCAACTACCATCTTCCACAACAACAACTACCACAACCACCCACACTTATTAACTGTCACCCCTCACCACCACCATCCTCAATCATAATCGCCACCACTACTAATCACCACTAGCTACTACCCTAACCACTACCATCAACCAAACCTATCACCAACCACCGTCTCTAGTCGACATTCACAAGCACCATCGTTAGCCATCACCACCATCAACAACCATATTTTAAAAAGATTATATATTTTATTACTAGAATATTAGATTAATAAGTATTTTATTTGAATTTTATGTTTATTAATTTTCAAATAAAGACAAATTCTATACATTCAGATATTAAAAATCAAACAATCTTAATCATTTAGTATTCAGATCTTAATACACATCTTGATATTCAAATGTGTATTCAGATTTAGATATCTTAATCTTAATACACATCTTGATATTCAGACATGTATTAATATTCAGGCGTCTTAATCTTTAAAAAAAACAAATGAAGCCTAAATGTATCTTAAATCTTAATTAGTGTTTTACACACAGGGATTGTTTGGCTCGTGGGATGATATAAATAAGGATATTCCATGGATTAACTATTACACCTTCTACTTCGGACATCTAATCGACCATTTAGTATAAAATGATTTTCACGACTAATTAATACTATTTATAATCAAACGCAGGATAATCTTGAATTTTATCCCTGAATTGTTATGTTTTTTTCCACCAAACAAGTCACAAGTCACAATATTTGGATATCTTGAAAACTGGAGATCTGGTAACTAAATAATTGAATACTGACGTACTGAATAACCATAATCCTGCTAGCTAAAGAGTGTATAACTAGTAAATGAGGTAAACTAGGGGTGTTCAAAACCGAACCGAAACCGAAAACCGAACCGAAATCGAAGCTTAATGGTTTATTGGTATCATGTTAACGGTTTAACGGACGGGTAACTGATTGAATTTTTTTTATTAACGGCTTATCGGTTTGGGGACATATTATTCAATTTTCTTAACGGATAATACATTAACCCGTTAAGAATATATATATAATTTATTTTTATCCATATTATTGAACTCGTTTACTGCTGCTCTCTAAACTTTAGAAGAAAGATTCAATTATTTATTACTAGCGTGGAAAGTTTCATAATAAACAATAGTAAGATACGAATAAATAAAAAAGCAATATAAGCACGAACCAATAACTGCTTAATAATTTGAATGATTTGCAGGATGAAAACCAATTTCTTGTTAGCATTGCTAGCAATATTGACTACTATTATGGCTCAAAAAGAATTGATTGTCAACATCACCATAGTTCACAGTGCTACTGCATAATACATTAAGCAACAAAAAGTAAGAAGAATCACATGCAGACTTCTATGAGTACTAAGTATTTATTTGTTTGTGAAACATCAAACAATGTGCTTTGATGGAAGCTGATCGGAGCCAAACCTATACCACTATAGAGTAGAGAGTGCAGTTTTACCCAACAAGGTTGGGATTGATTTCCACAGGGAGTTAATTGATTTGGAGTTAGGTGTCTAACTAAACCTAGATGTGTGTGTTGTTCCTAATTGCACTTCCAAACATGATTGTGATTGATTCTGCTTTTAAATTCTATACTATTGTATGCTAAGAGTAAGCTAAGTACAATATTTTTAGTGATAGTTTTCAAGTGTTAAAAGGCACTAGGGTAGTGACTTCCGCCTAGGTGGATATCTAACGTGTATCGAGAATCTAGGGCAAGCTTGTTTTGATTGGGGTCGTGTGATGACCCAAGGGGTCATTTTATAAAATTAGACTCCGTTCCATGCTTAATAACCATAAAAGACTAAAATTAAATACCTCGATTTGCGTGCACAGTCTGGGCGTGAAACCGGAAAGCTTTTATGTGGAAATATGAGAAATAGTAATTTTTAGAATTTAAATTTGATAAAAGTTGACTTTGGTCAACCTTTTGAGTAAACGGATCCGGATCCATGTTCCGACGATCCCGGGAGGTTCGCAGTAAAATATGGGACTCGGGCGTATGCCCGGAAATGAGTGAGTCCGTATGATATTTCATAGATTTACATTTTATTTTCATGATTTTATCGCACGAGTGAGTCCGTATGATATTTTTAGACTTGCGTGCATGATTTGTTTGGAGCCCCGAGGGCTCGGGTGAGTTTTGGATAGGCCACGGGGTGTTTTACACTTGAAAATAACTGATCGTTTTTCAGTATCTGGTGTCCAGGTTTTTGTACTATGCGATCGCATAGGTATAACCGCGATCGCATAGTGTAATCTTCGGGGGTCCCAAGTTTTATACTGTGAGAACCCAATGCCAGGAGTGCGATCGCACTGCTTCACCAAGGCCCTACTGTGCGAACGCACCAATAACCCTTCGATCGCGGAGCACAGTCTGGGCCAAGCTATCGAACACAGGCCATACAATGCAAACACACTGAGTTAAATTTTGGCCTGGGGAGGGAAATCCAATACCCTGTGCGATCGCACCCCTCCCATGCGAACTCACTGTACTATTTTTCCTTACCCTATGCGATTGCATATAGTTACCCGCGATCGCACAGTTGCCCAACCTAGCTAATATAAATTCCTGTTAAAAACGGGAAGAACCCTTCCTTCTCCAAATTTTTGAAGTTACAGCCCTAAAAACGAGTTTTCTTCAGCAATCTTCATCCCCGATTCATAGGTAATCAATCCCAAACCTTGTTATTTCAATTCCTTACTATTTTGCATCACTTTAAAGAAAAAAAAAGAATTTTCATGGTAAAAATCTAGGATTTGGGTAGAATCAGGGAGTTTTGTGAAAATTGAATTTTTATATCAAATTAAGGCCGAATTTCAAAACTAATAGCATATTTGGGTTCGTGGGTGAATGGGTAAACGTAATTTGGTCCAAACCCCGAGTTTAGACCAAGCGGGCCCGGGTTTTCACTTTTTTGAGAAAACTTAGGAAAAATTATATTTTTCAATAAAGCTAGTTCCTTTAGTATTAGTTAATGATATTGAGTTAATTTTGATTAGATTCGAGCAAATTAGAGGTGAATTCAAAAGGAAAAGCAATAATTGAGCAGTGAGTGGCCTGCATAATTGAGGTAAGTGTTTGGTCTAACTTTGGCTTGAGCGAATATGACTCCCCACTTGTTTGCTATGTGAAATGCATGGGCGTGGTGTATAGGTGTGGTGACGAGTATCTATGCACCACCCAAATTAGTTGTTAAACATGATCTCCTTCCTGTTCCCCACTTATTTGATCATTATCTTAATTGTTATATGTTCATTATTGATTCTATGACTATTTGGCCTTGTTGATCTGCTGTTAGTTATTGTTGTGGTTATTTGGAAAGATTATTGGTTGTTTGAGCTGGTTTCCTTGTAATATGTATAACGGTCGAGAGGTTTGACATTATTTTTACGAATTATATATATATTTACATTCCTGTTGGTTTCGTGCTGATAATATTGAGGAAGTTGTGAGAAATGCGGTCTAACTGTTTCGTAATTGTTGAGGTTCACGTGGTTATTGGATTTCATTAGTTATTTCCAATTGTTGTTGTAAGTGTGTTAAAAATATTGGCTGTTCTCTTGAGTTTATCATAGTATATAAAGACTGAGCTGGATTGACAGCGTTACGGTGTTTACTTATATTCTGGTTAGATTTATTGTGAAATGATATTGGTTAAAGCTTACGAGCTACATGAT
This sequence comes from Nicotiana knightiana, assembly GCA_005239525.1. NCBI lineage: Eukaryota > Viridiplantae > Streptophyta > Magnoliopsida > Solanales > Solanaceae > Nicotiana > Nicotiana knightiana. The sequence continues at coordinate 65,966 of ML438016.1, forward strand.
TTTCTGTTTGAAATTGTGGAAATAACAGTATTGTGAAAGGCTTGGCCTGAATTGTAAAATTCTTTATGAATAAATTGATATGATATGTCTGGTGGGAGCGGGTTGCACGCCGCAACAAGGAGTGATAAGGGTGGATAGGTGGGATCGGGTTGCACGCCGCAACATGAGCAATAAGGGTGATATATTTAGGGAGGACCAATAAGGGAGGACAGGTGGGAGCGGGTTGCACTCCGCGACAAGGAGCGATAAGGGAGGACATTTATATTTTTACTAATTTTTAGAGAAAATAAAGATTTGAAAAGCTAAATAATTATTTTTGCTGTTTTGTTTTAGAAAACAAAGATTTGAAACTTTCTATTTTATATTACTATTTTCATATTTTGACACTACTTTTATTCAAAGCTAAAGTTTTAAAACTTGGAAATTTTCGAGGATTGGTTATAGCTGAGGTCTGAAAGAGGCGGTTGTGTTATTTTATTATTGTTGCAGTATTTGAATTGATGTGTTTAGATGTCCTTCCTGTTTTATAATTATTGTCTCAGATATATTGTCTTGTTCGTGTAGAATTATTTTATTGTGTTATTGTATATATATTAATATCACAGGTTCATTGTTAAAGCCCAGCCTTAGCCTCGTCACTACTTCACCGAGGTTAGGCTCGACACTTACTCAGTACATGGAGTCGGTTGTACTGATACTACACTCTGTGCTCTTTTGCACAAATCCAGGTACTAGTCAGCAGTAGAGGATTCCAGGACGACCACCCGATTCATTTGGAGACACGAGGTACATCTGCGGGTGTCCGCAGATTCCAAGAGTCTTCTCCTATTTTTACATACACTATTTTATATCATTCAGAACAGTTACACTATTTCTTTCAGCCATTATTTGTAGTATTCTTTAGTAGTTCGTGGATTGTGACACCAGACCTTGGGGTAGTCTTAAAATTAATTATATAATTAATTCGTGGTCCGTTTCGTTTAGTTGGTTATTATTATTATTTTGTTTTGAGGTTGTTGGAAATTATGTTAATTAAGTCCATTTTTAATTTAATTAATTAAGAAAATTAGTCAATCGAATTCTAACATTGGCTTGCCTAGCAAGTGACGTGTTAGGCGCCATCACGATCCCTAAGGTTGGGAATTTGGGTCGTGACAAGGTTGTATCAGAGTACTAGGTTGCTTAGGTCTCACAATTCACGAAAATTTTGGTAGAGTCTGAAGGATCAGTACAGAGAGGTCTGTACTTATCTTTCGGAGGCTATTGAGTTAGGAAACAACTTCATTTTATTCTACTCTATCGTGCGAATTTATTCTACCATTGATGATTGAACTTGTCTATTCTTGTCCTTGCACAAAATCTCGACAACACGCAAAGCGTCTACAACCGGACAAAAGATGAATTCCCAATGACAGCCACGATTAGGGGAAGAGACAGAAACAGAGCTTATTCTAAAGCTCGAACATCAGCACCTATTCTACAGTCTCAAATGGATCTAGACGTGGAGGTTCTAGCTCAATCGGTACATGTAGGACAAATACAGATTCCAGAAGGATTTATAGCTACTCCAGTATTGCAAAACAAGGGAATAGTTGAAAGCAACGGGGTTGATTTATATGAGCTGTGAAGTTTAACATTGTGGATTATCAGGCATTGTGACCTATGACTTCGTGCCAAGTGGGGAAGTCCACTGTCAAGGAATAGATTGTGGGGTCATGTGTTATATCGGTTTTGGCTTGGAATGTATAAGGCCTGAGATTTTGCAAGAGATCAAGCTGGGACTTGCGATATGTCTGCCTCCTTAATAACCATATACCTCAGTACCAAAGGAGTTATATAGACAACTTTAAATCTACAGAAGGTCTACTCAGCGTGGAAGTCACGGTTGCAGATTTTGGGGGTGCTCCAGAGGGAGTACAGTGGTTGACAAACTTCTAGACTATATGGTTCGTGCCAAGGTTTATCTGTATAGAGCTCTACCTTTGGGGTCATTGTGCATCAATAAGGTAAGAGTTACCCCAAGGAATAACGAAGGGTACATGAATAAGTGGGGTAGCTCAGCGGTGTTGAGTCAACATGGTAAAGGAGAAACTGGTCGCCGGTGGTCGAAGCAAGCCTACGAAGAGGACACCCAGTCATTGTAACACCAACTATTTGACTCAATTCTCATAATGCTTTTGAAAGAGTTTGTTTCTCGAACTTTCCATTTTGCGTGGCGCTTAGGGTTTGAACAATTGTGTCAGGTCACTATGACAATGTAAGAACATGGCATCAGGTTCGATGAGTTAGCCTGTCATACTCCTACTTTGGTTCATATAGCCAGAGAGTAAGTCTACAGACTCATTAAAGGACTCAAATATGATTTTAAAATTTTTGTACAACTCAGGGCAGGTTGATACTTCATTCCGGTTAGTGATAGAAATTGTCCTAGACTTGGGAGAGTCCTATTTCATCAGAACACTCAGGCTACGTGCCCCATTTCAGTTAAAACTCAACTACATGACCAACTAGGGAAAAAGGAGTCGGAATTTCGAAAGTGGAGGTTAGATTCCTAGAGGTGGAGACCAGCCTGTTGATATATTTTCTATGGTATGGATGAGGTCGTTACATTAAATGGTGTCATTACAAGAATAATCTATAATTATTGTAAAGTGATGATTTCTTGAACTTAATACGGTTATGCGTATCTAATAAAATTCTTCTAATATGTTCCACTCTCGGGTGAACTTCTTAACTCAAAAATCTACTTATGTGAATACTTGTATTGAGAAACTCTATGGAGATAACTGTGTCTATCATTACGTGTTGTAATTTTGTTTAATAGAAAATATTTAAAGGAAGGAAATGGAATGTTTCGATTGGCACGATACACATGTTGCTTGTGATTTAGAATTGAGGACGAGATTCTCGCATTTTAATATGATTTAAGATATTTAAATTGGGCTACGAGCCACGGTGGAATTTATGTAAGGATGAGGTCCTTGTGAGGGAAATTCTTGTGTTTAAATTCTCCCTTGTGAGTTAAAATTTTACTATAGTACTGGTGGGGAGTCATGCCTGTTAGGCTTATTCAAAAACTTACGTATAAAATAAATAATAATAAAAGTTATACTAATAATAAGTAAATAAATAAATAGATAAATAAATTAATTAACTGTGCATAATTTGCCAAATTCGTGTTATAATTATTGATCTTTGACCTACGAGGTATGTGCACGCCCATGTGGCGTTAAATGAGACACGTTAATTCGGCTATATAATTATGAGGTCTTCATGAATCACATCTCGTTATTAGTATTGTGAAGGTTTGAAAGGAGATTATTGCTAACGTGAAGCTGTTTGATAATTCCGTAATTGGCTATGAACAAGCATTAAGAAAATAGAGGCGGTGAGTATGGGCAGCCTTGCGTATATTTCAGTTGGTGAGAGACCCTTAGCTTCAGACATTCATACGTTGGCTAATCAGTTCGTGAGGTTGGATATTTCCCCCAGCAGTGTTCTAGCTTGTACAGTCGCTCGGTCTTCCCTATTTGAGCGTATTCAGGAGCGACAAGATGATGACCCATATTTGGCGGTCCTTAGGGACACAGTTCAACACGGTGATGCCAAGCATGTTACAGTTGGAGATGATGGTGTTTTGAGGATGCAAGGTCGGTTATGTGTGCCTAATGTTGATGACCTTCGTGAGTTGATCCTTGAGAGGAGGCTCACAGTTCTAAGTATTCTATTCACCCAGGGGCAACTAAAATGTACCAAGATTGCTAGTTGGATGGTTTGAGCCGGGAGAGGCTTGGTTGTTGGGTGCAAACTTAGTTCAGGAGGCCTTAGATAAGGTCAAGATTATTCAGGAGAAACTTCGCGCAGCTCAGTCTAGGCAAAAGAGTTATGCCGATCATAAGGTTCGTGATGTGGCATTCATGGTTGGAGAGATAGTATTACTTCGTGTGTCGCCTATGAAGGGTGTTATGAGATTTGGGAAGAAGGGAAAGTTGAGCCCTAGGTACATTGGGCCATTTGAGATTTTTGATAGAGTGGGGGAGGTAGCTTATAGACTTGCGTCGCCTCCAGGGTTATCCTCAGTTCATCCGGTATTCCATGTGTCTATGCTCCGGAAATATCATGGTGACCCGTCCCACGTGTTAGATTTCAGCTCTGTCCAGTTGGACAAAAACTTGACTTATGAGGAGGAGCCGATATCTATTTTGGACCGGCAGGTTCGCCAATTGAGGTCTAAGAGTTTTCCTTCAATTCGAGTGCAGTGGAGAGGCCAGCCCGTTGAGACAACTACTTGGGAGTTTGAGTCAGACATGTAGAGTAGATACCCACACTTGTTCGCCACTTCAGATAATTTTCTATGTCCGTTCGAGGACGAACGTGTGTTTTAAAGGTGGAGATTGTGATGACCCAAGGGCTCATTTTATAAAATTAGACTCCGTTCCATGCTTAATAAACATAAAAGACTAAAATTAAATACCTCGATTTGAGTGCGCAGTCCGGGCGTGAAACTGAAAAGCTTTTATGTGAAAATATGAGAAATAGTGATTTTTAGAATTTAAATTTGATAAAAGTTGACTTCGGTCAACCTTTTGAGTAAGCAGACTCGGATCCGTGTTCCGATGATCCCGGGAGGTCCGCAGTAAAATATAGGACTCGTACGTATGCCCGAAAATGAATTCCGAGGTCCCAAGCCTTAGAAATCAATTTTTGAAAGAAATTGTTTTGCTGAAATGTTTGTGAATTAAAGAAAAGAAATAATGCTAAAAGTCATTGGTATCGGGCCCTTATTTTGGTTCCAGAGCCCGGTACAACTTTTTTATGATATTAAAGGTCAACTGTGAAATTTGGTGAAAAACGGAGTTCGTTTGACGTGATTCGGACATCCAGTTGAGAAATTATGAACTTTAAGAGTTTTTGTGTAAAATGATGAGTTTTGAGGTTTACTTCATAGATTTACATCTTATTTTCATGATTTTATCGCACGAGCGAGTCTGTATGATATTTTTAGACTTGCGTGCATGATTTTTTTGGAGCCCCGAGGGCTCGGGTGAGTTTCAGATAGGCCACAGGTGTTTTACACTTGAAAATAACTCCTGATTTTTCAGTATCTGGTGTCCAGGTTTTTGTTCTATGCGATCGCATAGGTATAACCGCGATCGCATAGTGTAGTCTTCAGGGGTCCCAAGTTTTGTACTGTGCGAACCCAGTGCCAGGAGTGCGATCGCACTGCTTCACCAAGGCCCTACTATGCGAACGCACCAATAACCTTTCGATCGCGGAGCACAGTGTGGGCCAAGCTGTCGAACGCAGGCCATACAATGCAAACACACTGAGTTAAATTTTGGCCTGGGGGAGGGAAATCCAATACCCTGTGCGATCGCAGTCCTCCCATGCGAACTCACTGCACTATTTTTCCTTACCCTATGCGATCGCATATAGTTACCCGCGATCGCACAGTTGCCCAGCCCAGCTAATATAAATACCTGTTAAAAACGGGCTGAATCCTTCCTTCTCCAAAATTTTGAAGTTACAGCCCTAAAAACAAGTTTTCTTCAGCAATCTTCATCCCTGATTCATAGGTAATCAATCCCAAACCTTGTTCTTTCAATTCCTTACTATTTTGCATCACTTTTAAAGCAAAAACAAAGAATTTTCATGGTAAAATCTAGGATTTGGGTAGAATCAGGGAGTTTTGTAAAAATTGAATTTTTATATCAACTTAAGGCCGGATTTCAAAACTAATAGCATATTTGGGTTCGTGGGTGAATGGGTAAACGTAATGTGGTCCGAACCCCGAGTTTAGACCAAGCGGGCCCGGTGTCGGGTTTTCACTTTTTTTGAGAAAACTTAGGAAAAATTATATTTTTTCAATAAAGCTAGTTCCTTTAGCATTAGTTAATGATATTAATTTAATTTTGATTGGATTCGAGCAAATTAGAGGTGAATTCAAAAGGAAAAGCAATAATTGCGCAGTGAGTGGGCTGCGGAATTGAGGTAAGTGTTTGGTCTAACTTTGGCTTGAGGGAATAGGACTCCCCACTTGTTTGCTATGTGAAATGCATGGGCGTGGTGTATAGGTGTGGTGACGAGTATCTATGCACCACCCAAATTGGTTGTTAAACATGATCCCCTTCCCGTTACCCACTTATTTGATCATTATCTTAATTGTTATATGCTCATTATTGATTCGATGACTATTTGGCCTTGTTGATATGTTGTTAGATATTGTTGTGGTTATTTAGAAAGAGTATTGGTTGTTTGAGCTGGTTTCCTTGTGATATGTATAACGATTAAGAGGTTTGGCATTATTTTTACGAATTATATATGTCACGACCCAAAATACTAACTCAGATCGTGATGGCGCCCAACACTGGGGTTAGGAAAGCCCACACTTAAATTACTAAGGATTTCTCCCATGTTTGGTTAAACATCCCAATACGTGCCAAGTTTTTAAAATTCAAACATTAATTGAAAAGGATAGCAAGCCATTTTTACCAAAAGCAGTCAAAAGAGGAATGAGCCAATATATATATATATATATATATATATATACAGACCCGTAAACCAAAATAATAACTACGTGTGTGCCAGGACCTAGTGTCACAAGTCCTACGGGCATACTAACAGAATATACAAAACATAATATACAATCCCACTATCTGAAAGAAATAGACGGGAAATAAGAAAAGAAAACTCCATAGTGTTGCCGAGGATCGTCAGGAGAAGCAGCTCACCGTGAAGTCGGGTCCAACTAAGATCAGAATCGAGCTCCGGTCTGATAACCAGATGCACCAGCCTCAGAACATGTACAATTAAGTACAGAAGTGCAGCATGAGTACATAAACATATATGTACCCAGTGAGTATCCCGCATAACCTCGAAGAGGTAGTGACGAGAGGTCGACTTGACACTCACTAAGGTCCAACAAAATGATTAGCAAGATATAATATCAGTAACAGACAGACAAGGATGATGAAGACAGTAAACATTTAAAATAACAGTAATTCGAATAAATACGGGAAGTAAATATACAATTTCTACCTCATTATTCTTTTCTTTACTTTAAAAATTTATCAGAACACTCAAAATCCATAATAAATTCTTAACAATTTAACATGCGCATACAGTATAAGGACAACCGACCTGAGCCATCATAATGATCATATCTGTGCACTGCCGAGGGTCGAACGGCCCGAACCATAATATATATATATCTTTCAATCTCGCCGTGGCGTACGGTCCGCTCCCATGAGAGTGGGGGAAATAACACTCCGCTCGCGGAATGTAAATTGCGAAGCGGTCACATGCACACACAATCCATACATTTATTATTTATCAATTACTTTTCGTGAAAAATTCCTTAAAATTACTTAAATTCCATGATCTCGGGAAAACAAGCCTCATGTAACATTAATTCACTAAGCATATAATTCATTTCAAGGAAAACATAAAACATGGTGTAAGCCTAACTACCCGGACATAACAATAATAGCCGCTACGTACGGACTCTCGTCACTTTGTACGTACGTAGCCCCCCACAATTATCACATATAGCATTTAAATCACCTAGGGGGACAGTTCCCGCTTACAAGGTTAGAAATAAGACTCACCTCGTGCAGAATCTACTCTCCAGACCAAGAACGCACCCGAAACTCCGAACTCTACACCCGAGGACTCGAAACTAGCCAAATGTTATACAAATACATTAATTTATGCTCAAAGTATGGAAATTCTCCTACTCCTTTAGTGAATTCACCATTCTTGAAGAAATTCTAAAATCCAACCCCGAGCCCGCATGCTCGGATTCCAAAAATTTTCGAAGGAAACAATCACCCATAGCCTAATGATCATTAATATACGATTTTTACTTGATTTCATAGTTAATTCACGGGTAAATTCTCAAATTATCGAAAGCCCTAGGTGACTACCCAATTCTTGATTTTCACTACTTAGGTGATTAAACTCAACTAGGAATTCATGCATTAACAAGTCTTGAGATGAAATTTACTTACCTTCTAGGGGTTGGGTCGTGGAGCCTTCTTCCCAAGTTCTCAAAGTGTTTAATGGATGAAAGAGTGAATAAAACAATGAGGAATCCCGTACTTAAGAAACACACTGTCTGACAGTGTTTCCGCACCTGCGGCTCGAGGACCGCACCTGCGAGAAAAGGCTCGCACCTGCAGAAATTGACCGAGGGAGCCTGGGCCCGCACCTGCGGAGTGGAGACCACACCTGCGGCTCTGCTCCTGCGGAACTTTGTCCGCACCTGTGAGAAATGGCCTGCCCGTTGGGGGCCGCACCTGCGAGGCTGGGACCGCAGAAGCGGTCCCGCACCTGCGACTGGGCAACCGCACCTGCGGTCAACACTAGAGCAGGTGCACCAGCAGCTATTTCAACTGGTTTTTGGCCTCGTGTGGTGTACAGGAGGACCCTGGGCCCACCCGAGCCCCCGTCCAAATATACCAACAAGTCCCAAATCATAATATGGACTTGCTCAAGCCTTCGGAACACCCAAAACAATGCTAAAACTCAAAATCACACCCCAAAACCCCTAGAACCAAACTTAGGAACTTTTAGTTTTCTTGACTTCGCTAACAACGCGCCGAACCGATCTATACAACTCGGAATGACACCAAATTTTGCAGGCAAGTCATAAATGACATAACGGAACTATTCCCGATCTCGGAATTCCGTTCGGACCTCGATAACACAAAAACACATCCCAAACCACAATTGGAACTTAAGGAACTTCTTATTTAAATATTGGGTGCCGAAACGCTCCTGGGTCATCAAAAACCCATTCCGAACATATGCGCAGGTCCGAAATCATCATACGAAGCTACCGGAATCAACCAAACTCGATTTCGATGTCGTTTACCCAAAATGTTGACCGAAGTTAAACTTGGCCTTAAAGGCCAACCTCAAGGAACCAAGTGTTCCAATATTGCTCTAAACACTTCTGAATCCCGGACCACCCGCCCCCGCAAGTCATAAATCATAATAATCCTCTATGGGAAGTTTCATTTAGGGGAACGGGGTTTGATAACGCAAAACGACCGGTCGGGTCGTTACATTCTCCACCTCTTAAACAAAAGTTCGTCCTCGAACGGGTCTGGAATCATACATGAAGTGCTGAATAAGTGTGGATATCTGCTCTGCATGTCCTCCTCGGTCCTGTCTATCAATAATAGCAACTGGCTCCTCCTCGTATCCCAACCTCTCATCCAACTGAATAGTGCTGAAATCAACCACGTGAGAGATGTCGGTGTGGTACCTCCGGAGCATGGATACATGAAAAACTGGATGAACTCCTGATAAACTGGGAGGCAAGGCCAGCTCATAAGCAACCTCCCCAACTCGCTTCAACACCTCGAAAGGACCTATAAACCTCGGGCTCAACTTGCCCTTCTTCCCAACCTCATAATATACCCTTCATAGGCGAGACTTTCAATAGGATCCTATCTCCCTCCATAAATGATACATCACGTGCCCTCTGATTCGCGTAACTCTTCTGTCTGGACTGTGCTGTGTGGAGCCTCTCCTGAATCAACTTCACTCTCTCCAAAGCATCCCTTACCAGGTCGGTGCCATATAACTTAGCCTCACCAAGCTCAAACCACCCGATAGGAGAATGACATCGCCGACCATACAAAGCCTCAAATGGTGCCATCTCAATGCTGGACTGATAACTATTATTGTAAGCAAACTCGGCCAAAGGCAAGAACTGGTCCCACTGACCTCCAAAGTCAATCACCCATACCCTGAGCATGTCCTCCAATATCTGAGTTGTATGCTCCGACTGACCATCAGTCTGAGGGTGAAATACTATGCTGAGGTCTATCTGGTTACCCATCTCACTATGCAATGCTCTCTAGAAGTGCGAGGTGAACTGAGGACCTCGATCTGATATAATAGACACCGACACACCATGCAACCGGACTATCTCCCGAATGTAGATCTGGGCCAACCTCTCAGAAGTATAAGTAGTAGCTACTGGAATGAAATGTGCCGATTTGGTCAATCTATCCACAATGACCCAAACCGCGTCAACCTTCTGCAAAGTCCGAGGAAACCCAACCACGAAGTCCATAGTGATGCGCTCCCATTTCCACTTAGGAATGGGCATCTGCTGAAGTAGGCCTCCTGGCCTTTGGTGCTCATACTTCACCTGCTGGCAATTAAGACACCTAGACACATACTCCATAATGTCCTTCTTCATTCGCCTCCACCAATAATGCTGCTTCAAATCACGATACATCTTCGTACCACCAGGATGAACAGAATACCGAGAACTGTGTGCCTCCTCTAGAATCCTCTCCCTCAGGCCATCAACCCTAGGAACACATAAGCGGCCCTGAAGTCTCAGAACACCATCCTCACCAATAATAACCTCCTTGGACCTACCTTGAACCACTGTCTCTCGTAGCTCAGCCAAACACGGATCATCATACTGCCGAGCCTTAATCTCCCCCAATAATGAAGACTGAGCAACCACATGTGCAAGAACTCGACGAGGCCCTGAAAGGTCTAATATCACCAGGAGATTAGCCAAGGACTGAATGTCCAAGGCTAGAGGTCTCTCCTCTGCTGCAATATAAGCCAAGCTACCCATACTCTCCGCCTTCCTGCTCAAAGCATCTGCTACCACATTTTCCTTGCCCNGATAAAGAATGGTGATATCATAATCCTTCAACAACTCAAGCCATCTGCGCTGCCTCAAATTAAGATCCTTCTGCTTGAACAAGTGCTGCAAACTACGGTGGTCTGTATAAACCTCACAGGACACTCCATACAAGTAGTGCCTCCAAATCATAAGAGCATGAACAATCGCCGCCAACTCCAGCTGGCACGAAGCATAGGCAATAACCCTCCTCTCCTGCATCAATACACACCCCAAAATCGGAAGACAATACTAGAACTAGTGCTGAGGTCAATGCTGTCTTGAGCTTCTGAAAGCTCACCTCACACTCATCAGACCATTGAAATGGGGCATTCTTCTGAGTCAATCTAGTCAATGGAGCTACAATAGAAGAGAACCCCTCCACAAATCGGCGATAATAACCTGCTAGACCCAAAAAGCTCCTGATCTCTGTAGCTGAAGTAAGACGCGACCAACTCTGAACTACCTCGATCTTCTGAGGATCAACCTTGATACCCTCTCCAAATACCACATGCCCTAAGAATGCCACGGAATCCAACCAGAACTCACATTTGGATAACTTAGCATATAGCTTCTAATCTCGCAAAGTCTGGAGCACAACTCTCAAATGCTGCTCGTGCTCCCCCAGACTACATGAGTAAACCAAAATGTCATCAATGAAGACAATGACAAAGGAATCAATATATGGCCTGAACACCCTATTCATCAAGTCCATGAATGCTGCTGGGGCATTAGTCAAGCCAAAGGACATCACCAGGAACTCATAATGGCCATATCTCGTACGAAAAGCAGTCTTCGGAACATATGAAGCCCGAATCCTCAACTGATGATACCCCAATCTCAAATCAATCTTAGAAAACACATGGGCACCTTGCAACTGGTCAAACAAATCATCGATGCGCGGCAAAGGATACTTGTTCTTAATGGTGACCTTGTTCAGCTGACGGTAATCAATACACATCCGCATAGACCCTTCCTTATTCTTTACAAATAGAATTGGAGCACCCCACAACGATACACTCGGCCTGATGAACCCCTTAGCTAAAAACTCCTCAAGCTGCTCCTTCAACTCCTTCAACTCTTTCAGAGCCATACGGTACAGAGGAATATAGGCTGGGTGTCTGGAGCTAAATCAATGCAGAAATCAATATCACGATCCGGAGGCATGCCCGGAAGGTCCGAAGGAAATACATCAGCAAACTCTCGAACAACTGGCACTGAATCAATCGTCGGAGACTCGGCGGTGGTGTCCCGCACATAAGCAAAATAGGCCAGACAACCCTTCTCGACCATATGTCGAGCCTTCAGGAATGAAATAACCCGGCTGGCTGTACTAACTGAGGAACCTCTCCACTCCAGCCTAGGCGACTCGGGCATGGCTAAAGTAACTGTCTTGGCATGGAAATCTAGCACGGCATAATAAGGAGATAGCCAATCCATGCCCAAAATAATCTTGAAATCAACCTGTCGAGCAATAAGAGATCCGCTCGAGTCTCAAACCCATAAAATGAAATCACACAGGACCGACAAATTTGGTCTACAACCACAAAATCACCCACGGGAGTGGACACATAAATAGGAGAACCCAAGGACTCACGAGGGACATCCAGAAAATGAGAAAATAAGACCGAAACATAGGAATAAATGGATCCTGGATCAAATAACACCGATGCCTCTCTACTACATACTGTAATAATACCTGTGATCACGGAGTCTGAGGCCACTGCATCTGATCTAGCCGGGATAACATAGAATCTAGCTGGAGCACCGGAAGACTAAGCCCCGCCAGAATGAACAGGAGCTGGCTGACCTCCCCCTGACTGGCCTCCACCTCTACGACGACCCCTGCCGACCTGTCCCTCACCTTTAGGTGGTCTGACGGCTGGTGCTAGACCCATAGGCTGAAAATCCTGCTGTACCGCTTTGCCCCGAAACTTGGGACAATGCCTCTTTATATGACCTGGATGCCCACACTTATAACAACCTCCGGGTATCATATCCTGCTGCCCCGAAGAGGAACCCTGAATGGACGGAGAACGATGTGCACTCTCTAGCATAACACTAAAGTAGGGACTGGGGAATCGCGGATAACTAGGATAACCACTGGGTGAACTCTGAATGGATGGAGGGCGGTAGGAACGCTCTGGCATAGCGCTGGAATAAGCCCTCGCTGGAACACCTCGGGGAGGTGGTAGGGGTGCTGAATATGGAGGCTTGCTAGGCTGACCTCTACTGAACTGACCTCTTCCCCTAACTGGGGCACCTCTGAAATCCCCGAAGAATCTGGCCCTCTTGTCCTGCTGACCCTGCTCTCTGCCTCTCAATCGATAGCCCTCAATCCGACGAGCTATATCGACCACCAGCTGATAGGGAGTCCCCATCTCCACCTCTCGGGCCATGTTGGCCCTAATACCGGAGTGTAGCCCTGCTACAAATATCCGCACTCTCTCAGCATCGGTAGGCAATATCATAAGTGCGTGGCGAGACAACTCTGAGAATCTAGCCTCATAATCTGTCACTGACATCTGTCCCTACTCCAACTGCTCAAACTGATATCACAGCTCTTCCCTCTCAGAGGGTGGGATATACCTGTCTAGAAATATCTGAGTGAGCTGCTCCCAGGTGATAGGAGGAGAATCTGCTGGCCTGCTGAGAATATAGGACTACCACCACCTGCGAGCTCTGCCCTCTAGCTGGAAGGTAGTGAAGTCCACTCCATGGGACAACAGTATCCTCATGTTGTGCAGTCTGTCCCTGCACCTATCAATAAAGTCCTGGGCATCCACGCCCCGCTCACCCCCGAAGACTGGAGGGTGCAACCGAGTGCATCTATCCAATAACTTCTGCCTATCGCTGTCCGCAGCTAGCTTGGGCTCAGGTGCTGCTGCTACATGCTGGGCCCCACCCACGGGCAGTGTACCCGGGGTATGATGAAGTGCTGTACTCTAGCCTACAACCTGGGCAGTAGGGGTCTGGGCTCCCCCTCCTGCCTGAGATGTTGCAGGATCCGCTGGAAATAAACCACCCTGGGACATAGTGTCCATGAACCGCATCATACGACCCATGATCTCCTGGAATCCTGGCGCCGTCATAAAGTCCACTGGAGCAGGACCTGCTGGGGGCACCTCACCCTGCTCCTCTATAATAGGGTCTTCTGGTGGTGGTATGACTGGAATAGCTCAGGGACGCCCTCGTCCCCTTCCTCGGGCCGATGCCCTCCCCTGGCCTCTGCCACGGCCTCGAACAACAGGGGTAGCGGCCCCTCCCGGGTCTGGAACATCGGATGCACGCGTCCTCACCATTTGTGGGAGAATAGAAGAATGAAATTTAGTAAACCATTGACTGCACGATAGAATAAAAATAAGGAGAGGTTTTCCTAACACCCTATAGCCTCCCGAAGATAAGTACAGACGTCTCCATACCGATCCACAAGACTCTACAAGGTTTGCCCGTGGCTTGTGAGACCTACGTGAACCTAGTGCTCTGATACCATGTTGTCACGACCCAAAATACTAACTCAAGTCGTGATGGCGCCCAAGATCGGGGTTAGGCAAGCCCGCACTTAAATTACTAAGGATTTCTCCCATGCTTGGTTAAAGATCCCAATACGTGCCAATTTTTTAAAATTCAAACATTAATTGAAAAAGATAGCAAGCCATTTTTACCAAAAGCTGTCAAAAGAGGAATGAGTCAACATATATATATATATATATACAAACCCGAAACCAAAATAATAACTACGTGTGTGCCAGGAACTAGTGTAACAAGTCCTACGGGAATACTAACAGAATAAACAAAACATAATTTACAATCCCACTGTTTGAAAGAAATAGACGGGAAATAAGCAAAGAAAATTCCATGGTGCTGCCGAGGATCATCAGGAGAAACAACTCACCGTGAATTCGGGTCCAACTAAGATCAGAATCGAGCTCCGGTCTGATAACCAGATTCACCAGCCTCAGAACCTGTACAATTAAGTACAGAAGTGCATCATGAGTACATAAACAAATATGTACCCATTGAGTATCCCGCCTAACCTCGAAGAGGTAGTACGAGAGGTCGACTTGAGACTCACTAAGGTTTAACAAAATGATTATCAAGATATAATATCAGTAACAGACATACAAGGATGATGAAAATAGTAAAACTTTAAAATAACAGTAATTCAAATAAATACGGGAAGTAAATATAAAACTTCTACCTCATTATTCTTTTCTTTCCTTTAAAAATTTATCAGAACACTCAAAATCCATAACAGAATTCTTAACAATTTAACATGCGCATACAGGATAAGGACAACTGGCCTGAGCCATCATAATGATCATATCTGTGCACTGCCAAGGGTCGAACGACCCGAACCATAATATATATATATCTTTCAATCTTG
>ML438016.1:81319-91489 GCA_005239525.1 Nicotiana knightiana
ATATATATATATATATATATATATATATATCTTTCAATCTAGCCGTAGCGTACGACCCGCTCCCATGAGAGTGGGGGAAATAACACTCCGCCCGCAGAATGTAAATTGTGAAGCGGTCACATGCACACCCAATCCACACATTTATTATTTATCAATTACTTTTCGTGAAAAATTCCTTAAAATTACTTAAATTCCATGATCTCGGTAAAACAAGCCGCATGTAACATTAATTCACTAAGCATATAATTCATTTCAACGAAAACATAAAACATGGTGTAAGCCTAACTACCCGGACATAATAATAATAGCTGCTACGTACAGACTCTCATCACTTTGTACGTACGTAGCCCCCACAGTTATTACATATAGCATTTAAATCACCTAGGGGGACATTTCCCCCTTACAAGGTTAGAGAGGAGATTCACCTCGTGCAGAATCTACTCTCCGGACCAAGAACGCGCCCGAAACTCCGAAATCTACACCCGAGGACTCGAAACTAGCCAAATGTTATACAAATACATTAATTTATGCTCAAAGTATGGAAATTCTCCTACTCCTTTAGTGAATTCACCATTATTGAAGAAATTCTAAAATCCAACCCCGGGCCCGCATGCTCGGATTCCAAAAATTTTCGAAGGAAACAATCACCCATAGCCTAATGATCATTAATATACGATTTTTACTTGATTTCATAGTTAATTCACGGGTAAATTCTCAAATTATCAAAAGCCCTAGGTGACTACCCAATTCTTGATTTTCACTACTTAGGTGATTAAACTCAACTAGGAATTCATGCATTACCAAGTCTTGAGATGAAATTTACTTACCTTCTAGGGGTTGCGTCGTGGAGCCTTCTTCCCAAGTTCTCAAAGTGTTTAATGGATGAAAGAGTGAAGAAAACAATGAGGAATCCCGTACTTAAGAAACACACTGTCTGACAGTGTTTTTGCACCTGCGACTCGAGGACCGCACCTGCGGTCTCGCACCTCCTAGCAAAGGATCGCACCTGCGGAAATTGAACGAGGGAGCCTGGGCCCCCACCTGTGGAGTGGAGACCGCACTTGCGGCTCCGCTCCTGCGAAACTTTGTCTGCACCTGCGAGAAATGGCCTGCCCGCTGGGGGCCGCACTTGCGAGGCTGGGACTGCAGGAGCGGTCTCGCACCTGCGACTGAGAAGCCGCACCTGTGGTCAACACCAGAGCAGGTGCACCGACATCTTTTTCAGCTGGTTTTTGGCCTCGTGTGGTGTCCGGCAGGCACTTGGGCCCACCCGAGCCCCCGTCCAAATATACCAACTAGTCCTAAATCATAATACGGAGTCGCTCGAGCCTTAGGAACACTACAATGCTAAAACTCAAAATCACACCCCAAAACCCCTAGAACCAAACTTAGGAACTTTAAGTTTTCTTGACTTCGCTAACAACGCGCCGAACCGACCTATACAACTCGGAATGACACCAAATTTTGCAGGAAAGTCATAAATGACATAACGGAACTATTCCCGGTCTCGGAATTTCTGTTCGGACCTCGATAACATAAAAACATGTCCCAAACCACAATAGGAACTTAAGGAACTTCTTATTTCAATATTGGGTACCGAAATGCTCCCGGGTCATCAGAAACCCATTCCGAACATTCGCCCAGGTCTGAAATCATCATACGAAGCTACCGGAACCGACGAAACTCGATTCTAAGGTCGTTTACCCAAAATATTGACCGAAGTCAAACTTGGCCTTAAAGGCCAACCTTAAGGAACCAAGTGTTCCAATATTGCTCTAAACACTTCTGAATCTCGGACCACCCGCTCCCGCAAGTCATAAATCACAATAAGCCGCTATGGGAAGTTTCATTTAGGGGAACGGGGTCCGATAACGTGTAACGATCGGTCGGGTCATTACAATATATATATATATATATATATATATGTTTACGTTCCTGTTGGTTTCGTGCGTATAATATTGAGGAAGTTGTGAGAAATGCAGTCTAACTGTTTTGTTGTTGTTGAGGTTCACGTGGTTATTGGGTTTCATTGAGTTATTTCCAATTGTTGTTGTAAGTGTGTTAAAAATGTTGGCTGTTCTCTTGAGTTTATCATTGTATATAAAGACTGAGCTAGATTGAAAGCGTTACGATGTTTACTTATATTCTGGTTGGATTTATTGTGAAATGATATTGGTTAAAGCTTACGAGCTATATGACTTTCTGTTTGAAATTGTGGAAATAATAGTATTGTGAAAGGCTTGGCCTGAATTATGAAATTCTTTATGAATAAATTGATATGATATGTCTGGTGGGAGCGGGTTAGACTCCACAACAAGGAGTGATAAGGGTGGACATGTGGGATCGGATTGCATGCCGCAACAGGAGCAATAAGGGTGATATATTTAGGGAGGAGCAATAAGGGACGACAGGTGGGAGCGGGTTGCACGCCGCACCAAGGAGCGATAAGGGAGGACATTTATATTTTTACTGATTTTTAGAGAAAATAAAGATTTGAAAAGCTAAATGATTATTTTTACTGTTTTGTTTTAGAAAACAAAGATTTGATACTTTCTATTTTATATTACTATTTTCATATTTTGGCACTACTTTTATTCAAACCTAAAGTTTGAAAACTTGGAAATTTTCGAGGATTGCTTATAGCTGAGGCCTGAAAGAGGCGGTTGTGTTATTTTATTACTGTTGCAGTATTTGAATTGATGTGTTTAGACTTCCTTCCTGTTTTATAATTATTGTCTCAGATATATTGTCTTGTTCGTGTAGAATTGTTTTATTGTGTTATCGTATATATATATATATATATATCACAGGTTCATTGTTAAAGCCCCACCTTAGCCTCGTCACTACTTCGCCGAGGTTAGGCTCGGCACTTACTCAGTACATGGGGTCGGTTGTACTGATACTACACTCTGTGCTCTTTTGCACATATCCAGGTACTAGTCAGCAGTATAGGATTCCAGGACGACCATCCAATACATTTGGAGACATGAGGTACATCTGCCACCATTCGCAGATTCCGAGAGTCTTCTCCTGTTTTTACATACACTGTTTTATATCATTCAGAACAGTTACACTATTTCTTTCAGCCATTATTTGTAGTATTCTTTAGTAGTTTGTGGATTGTGACACCAGACCCTAGGGTGGTCTTAGAGTTAATTATATAATTAGTTCGTGGTCCATTTCGTTTATTTTGTTATTATTATTATTATTTTGTTTTGAGGTTGTTGGAAATTATGTTAATTAAGTCCATTTTATTAATTAAGAAAATTAGTCAATCGAATTCTAACATTGACTTGCCTAGAAAGTGTGGTGTTAGGCGCCATCACGATCCCTAAGGTTGGGAATTTGGGTCGTGACAGGTCGTGATATAACCATCACACATAAGTTCTCACTCTATACCTCTCGCTAGTTTGAGTGACTTTGCCCAATGTAACGACCCGACCGGTCGTTCTGAGAGTTTAGCCCGTTTCCCCTATTTTGGCTTCATTACTTGTGTGGTTCATCTCTTTTGTGTGGTGTTGGGTTGGTTGACTCGGTTTCAGAGTGGTCGTGGTGAGAATTAAGGCACTTAGCCTCTAAAATAAGCTCAATAGTTTGAAAAGTCAACGGGGGGTTGACTTATAGGTAAACGACCTCGGAATGCAGATTTTATAGCCCGGATAGCTTCGTTAGGTGATTTAGGACTTAGGAGTTTGTTCGGAATGTTGTTCTAATGTCCGATGTAGAATTAGGCTTGAATTGGCGAAAGTTAGTTTTTGGCGATTTCTGGTCGACAGTGAAAAATAAGCTATCGGGGTCGGAATGGAATTCCAGAAGTTGGAGAAGATTCGTAGCATCATTCTGGATGTGTGTGCAAATTTTCATATCATTCGGACGAGGTTTGGTTAGTTTCGGCGTCGTTGGTGAATTTCAGAAGTTTGAATATCTTTAGGCTTGAATCATGGGTTGATTTGGTGTTTCGATGTTATTTTGGGTGTTCTGAGAGTTCGATTAAGTCTGGGTGATCATTTAAGACTTGTTTGTAATTTTGGATGGGGTCCCGAGGGCCTCGGGTTGAGTTCGGATGGGTAACGACATGATTTTTGGCATTTTGGAGTTGTTCTTGGGAAACTTTCTGGTGTTCCTGCACCTACGGATAGGGGACCGCAGTGCGATCCCGCAGAACTGGACAAGGATCCACAGATGTGGAAGTTGGATGGGTCAGCAAAGGTCGTAGATGCGAGACTTGGACGTCACCTGCAGAGTCGCAGGTGCGAAAAAGGTCCCTGAAGTGAATTTTCACAGGTGCGCACCTGGGACCGCATGTGCGAGAAAAGGACCGCAGGTGCGGCCATCGCTAGGCAGAACCTATAAAAAGAACCCTTAGTGAATTTTGGTCATTCTTTCACCATTCTTATTCGGGTTTGAAGCTTTTGAAGAGGGAAATCGATTGTTCTTCATTGAGGTAAGGATTTTGGACTTAAAACTCATTTATATGTGATTAAAGGTCGGATTTGTGGTGAAAATTTGGGGGAAAACAATGCTAAAATAGTCAATTAGGGCTTGTGGTTTAGAGACCTTAAAATGGGAATTTGAGGGGTCATTTGGACCCCGATTTTAGTGTTCTTGGTATGTATAGACTCGTGGGAGGATGAAGATTTTTGTGGCGTAAATTTTATCGAGTTCCGAGACGTGGGCCCGGGGGTCAGGTTTGACTAATTTCGGGATTTGAGTATTTTTGATAAATTTCGATTAGGTTTCGTTCCTTGGCATATTATAATGATATACATCTGATTTTTGATAGATTTGGAGCACTCGGAGGCCGAATTTAGAGGCAAGGGCACTACAGAATAGTATTTTAGCTGGTTTTGAGGTAAGTAACGTTTCCAAAGTTGGTTCTAAGGCTTCGAAACCCCGAGCTAAATGATTTATTACTATAATCGAGGTGACACGAATGCCAAGTGACGGGCGTGCGGGCGTGCACCGAGTATTTGTGGCCTGGCTTATCCCATGACACTGCTTAGTGATTATTCCCTGATGATATCTGTGCTTCTGTTAATGTGGTAATTGTGAACCTGTTAGAAATCATGTTAAATATAAATGCTAGGCTTCACGCTGAAAATGCTGAGACCCGAGTGGTTGTATATTACTGTCTCATTTTGTGATTATTTGATTTCATGTACTCTGTCCTGTTATAGAATATCACTTCATACCTCAGCCTCAGTATTGTTAATTATATGCATACTTATCATTGTTTCGGGCTGATGGATGCATCTGTGATCCATGTGAGTGAGACTGAAGAGTAATGACTGAGTTAGGCCGAGAGCCTGTTATTGGGACAGTTATGAGATCGGACTGCACACCGCAATGCTATTTAAATCATGCCTTCGTTGTCTTGATACAACGCTTGGGCCACTAGGGCCCCTCTGGAGTCTTTACACCCCCAATGAGCACATTGATGCCGAGGGATGGATTTTCCCTGGGCATGCATCGTGTTCGAAGTGGATGTTATGTGAGGGATGGATCGTCCCTGGACATGGATCTTGTCCGAGGGTTGTATTCCGGAGATGGACTTTCTCCGTGGGGCTGGATTGGCCTATTTCCTCGGTACGGAGTGACTACGTTCACCAATGATTATGTACATTCAGGGATGGACTTTTCCCTGGGCCTGAGAGCCATATACGATACTGAGTGGATTGCTATGTGAGGGTTGTGAGCACTATGTGCATACCCACACTGGTTTCATACATATATTTTATGATGGCATGTAGAGTATACTAGCATAATTGACATATTTACTCATTCTGATAAACTGTTAGCATGTCTAATTTTTGTATACTGTTTATTGTAAAATTCTAAGGTTTTTTCCGTCACTACCTCTCAGCCCATAGTTTGGGTTTGTTACTTCTGAGTTGGTGTACTCACGTTACCCCATGCACCTTGTGTGCAGGTTCAGGTACACCGGGACCCGGTAGTGGATATTGAGCAGCTATCAGAGTTTTCATTGGAGTTGTCGAGATAGCAGTTGGCGATCTCGACCTCGTCTTCTCTTCCTTATTCCACCTGTTGCACTTATTTTCAGACTATGTTGTCTATTTATTCATTTCTCTATTTTATGATATAGCAGCTCATGACTGAGTGACACCGGATCCGAGGTTGGAGGTTTTAAATTTTGTTTTCAAATATTGTTTTAAAATTCAGATTATTAGTATTATCAATAATTTCATTTAAAATTGTATTTTTACTAAAAATTGAATTTAGCTTAGATAAAAGGGGCGACTTGCCTGGTTCTACGACAGGCGCCATCACGACCCCAAAATCGGGTCGTGACAAGTTGGTATCAGAGCGCTAGGTTAAATAGGTCTCACCAGTCATGAGTAGGTTTAGTAGAGTCATGTGGATCGGTACGGAGACGTCTGTACTTATCTTCGAGAGGCTACAAAACCCTTAGGAAAAATCCCACATTATTGAATTTATTCGTGCCACTCTGTTGAATTCTGGAACTAAACGTCTGTCGTTTTCATTCTCTCATAGATGGTGAGGACTCGTGCTACCGATCGTGGTGATAAGACACCAGCAGGACCAGCTGGAGGTCGAGGCCGTGGTCGAGGGAGTGGTGCAGCCCGCTCAGCAGCCGGGGCAGTACCTGTGGACCCTCCCACTGCTCAGGATTAGGTCCCCGTAGTTGAGATCCTAGCGGGACAGGCTTAGGCACCAGCAGTGCCCATTGTGATTTCGGGTCTTCAGGAGACCCTAGCCCAGATTTTGACAGTGTGCACCAGCCTGACACAGGCCGTCGCCATGTCTACTGCTGCTACTTCTCAGGTCGGGGGTGGCACTCAGACTCCAGCTGCCCGGACACCTGAGTAGGTTACTCAGGGGCTTCAGACGCCGGGGACAGTTCTAATCCAGTCGGTTGCCCCAGCCCGAGATTTTATGGTCTCAGTTTTGGCAGATGACGAGCAACGCAAGTTAGAGAGGTTTAGTAGATTCCAGCCTCCGATTCTTAGTGGAACTGAGGGCGAGGATGCCCTGGGCTTTTTGGACAAGTGTTAGAGGATTCTTCGCACATCAAGGATACTGGAGGCTAGTGGTGTCCCATTTACTACCTTCCAGTTCGTAGGAGCTGCACTCGCTTGGTAGGAGGCCTATGAGAGGCGTAGACCTGCTGATGGAGCTCCCCTTACCTGGCGTCAGTTCTCCATTCTATTCCTGGATAAGTATATACTGCAGTCCCACAGGGAGGAGCTGCACAGGGAGTTCGAGCAGTTGTGCCAGGAGGACATGACCGTGATGCAGTATGAGATGAGGTTCTCCGAGTTGGACCGTCATGCTATTTGGCTAGTTCCCACGGATAGGGAGAGGATCAGGAGGTTTGTTGATGGCCTCACTTATCATCTTCAGATTTTTCTGACCAGGGAGAGGGTATCTGGCACTTCTTATGAGGAGGTGGTTGACATTTCCAGAGAGATTGAGTTGGTTCACCGCCAGGAGAAGATCGAGAGAGAGGCAGGAGGTCTCAAGGATCTAGGAGTTTTGGTGGGGTTTCTTCAGGGGGGAAGCCTCAACCTGGCAGAGGCCATCCATTCAGGTAGGCTCAGCCAAGTCGCTCAGGTTATCATGGTGGATCAGTTGGTCATGATCCTCACAGTTCGCATTAGGTGAACCCATCTTTCAATGCCCTGCCGACTCATAGTTCATCTTGGACACCATCGGTTCAGAGTTCATCTATGCCTGGTTCTTCCAGTGGTTATCCTGGTGCTAGGGATTCCCTTTAGTCCCCAGTGCCATTCTCCGAGAGAGGTTGCTTTGAGTGTGGAGAGGTGGGCCATATCAAGAGGTTTTGTACTAGTTTTGCGAGAGGTACTTATCAACAAAGGAGTCAGCCCACGGTTTCATACTCAGTAGCTGCACCGCCCGCCCAGACATCTAGAGGTGGGGGGTCAGGAATGTAAGGGTCGCCCTAGAGGGGGAGGTTGATCCGGTGGTGATCAGGCTCGATTTTATGCATTTTCAGCCAGACCGGATGAGATGGCTTCTGATGCTGTGATCCTAGGTATTGTCTACGTCTGTCACGAGAAGTTTTAGATTTTATTTGATTTCGGTTTTTCATATTCACATTTTCATCATATTTTAGCCCATTCTCTGGATACGCCCCGTGAATCTTTTGTTACATCTGTTCATGTGCTAGCCTTTGTGGGTGATGTTGTTGTTACGGACCACGTGTGTCGGTTGTGTGTGGTACCTATTGGGGGTCTGGATACCCGGGTGGATGTGCCATTTCTTAGTATGGTCGGTTTCGACGTAGTTTGATCTGATAGATGATGATACTTTTAGGTATGACTAGATGTGGGTGTTTTGCACCAAATCAGATTATTTGACTCCGTAGAGCTATTGTGAGGGTGTCAGTTAATGGCTATAGGGTTGATCTGTGATCCGGAATGATCTAGGGATTTCCCGTCCCTACTTCGGGGAGAGGCGATTTGTTGGTTTTAGGCACACATGGTGCGGTTATGTTGTGGTCTTCTAGAGGAGTTGATTAAGGTAAAGTAGCTGGGTATCATAGAGTTTGGGCGTATGAGTTGTGTTCTTTCATATTCGTGTGATTTGGTTCAGGTATATACAGTGTGTGGAGGCGTGATTATAATTTTGTAGAGAAGTTCTGACGTGGAATTAGGATTCTAAGGCATAGGGATTAGGTTGGATATAGTGGCATTCGAATGTGTTGTATTATTAGATTGATGAGGGGTAGGGTGATGTGGGGTCTCCCCATTCTAAGGCATAGGGATTATGTTGGATATAGTGGCATTCAAATGTGTTGTATTATTAGATTGATGAGGGGTAGGGTGATGTGGGGTCTCCCCCGGGTATGTGCATGGTAAGGTTATTCGGCAGTTTGATGGCTTTTGAACAACTCTTGGCACGTTCGAGGACAAACGTTTGTTTAAGAGGGGGAGAATGTAACGACCCGACCGGTCGTTCCGAGAGTTTAGCCCGTTTCCGCCATTTCGGCTTCATTGCTTGTGTGGTTCATCTCTTTTGTGTGGCATTGGGTTGGTTGACTCAGGTTCAGAGTGGTCGTGGTGAGAAGTAAGGCACTTAGCCTCTAAAATGAGCTCAATAGTTGGAAAAGTCAACGGGGAGTTGACTTATAGGTAAACGACCTCGGAATGCGGATTTTATGGCTCGTATAGCTTCATTAGGTGATTTAGGACGTAGGAGTGTGTTCGGAATGTAGTTCTGATGTCCAGTGTAGAATTAGGCTTGAATTGGCGAAAGTTAGTTTTTGGCAATTTCCGGTCGGCAGTGAAAAATAGGCTATCAGGGTCGGAATAGAATTCCGAAAGTTGGAGCAGGTTCGTAGCATCATTCTGGATGTGTGTGCAAATTTTCATATCATTCGAACGAGGTGTCACGACCCAAAATCTACTAAGGTCGTAATGGTGCCGGATACCACCGTCAAGCAAGCAAAGCATTAATTAGTTGAAATAAATTTCTGTTTTAACATTTATGAAAATTATTGCCTTTCACTTTATTACATATTAACTAAATAAAATCCGTAAGTAAAACAATGGTTTAAATATTCCATTTTAGCAAATATATCCCAAAATATCCCAGAACCCAGTGTGACAAGTACATGAGCAAATTCTAAGAATTTCACAAATACTACAAGCTTGGCCGAAATACACATTGGACAAGGAATTTAAACTGGAAATAAATACAATATGAGGGAGACTCTGTCAGCTGTGGATCGCCTCCGGATGATGCAACTCGCCTAAGTCTCCAATCAGCCATGTCGCTATGAAAGTACATGTGCAATAAAAATACACAGCAAGTGTAGCATGAGTACGTAAACAACGTGTACTCAGTAAGTCGTCCGCCTAACCTCAGAGAGGTAGTGAGGAGAGGTCGAATTAGACACTCACTAAGGTCCAACAAATTAATTTAACAGAATATGATGAACACGGTAGGCATGTAAAGGTAGTAAAGCAGCATATATATAAGGCACTGAAGTCCAAGTAAATACTAGAAGTAAATAAATAGTTACTACTTCCTCATTTTCCCCCAAATATCTTAAATAAACAATTTGTTCTTTGTTTTCCCCCAAATATCTTATCACTTCAAAATCCATGAAAAACATTTAACAATTTAGCATGCGCATACGGGATAAGGACAACCGGCCTGAGCCAT
>ML438016.1:93255-142844 GCA_005239525.1 Nicotiana knightiana
CCCCCAAATATCTTAAATAAACAATTACTTCTTATTTCCCCTCCAAATATCTTATCACTTCAAAATCCATGAAAAACATTTAAGAATTTAGCATCGCATACGGGATAAGGACAACCAGCCTGAGCCATCATAATAATCATCTCTGTGCACTGCCGAGGGTCGAACGGCCCGTACCATAAGTGCACCTTTCAATAAAATAATCATGTCTATGCACTGTCGAGGGTCGAACGGCCCGAACCATAAGTGCATCTTTCAATCTACCGTGGCGTACACCTGCTCCCATGAGAGTGGGGGAAATAACACTCTGCTCACGGAATGTAAATTGCGAAGCGGTCACATGCAGTCATGCACAATCAACAGTCCACCCCGACTACATCGGGAAAACAAATACTCAAGTAAATGACAAATTTCTCTTTTAAAAATCACAAAAATAGTATTTAAATCTTTTCTCGAAATTCGTTTGCCAAGTTTGATAATATTCAATAATATAACCTTATCCGGAATACAATTATCCATGGAGGAGTCAATTATCTTTCTAAATGGTTAAGAAGGTACACTCTAGCCTTCATAGGAAATAAGTTACAAATTTAATAGCATCATCAGTCTAATATTATTGGCAGGATCACATGTACAACACGTAAGGCATGCTAGTGGGTCCTAGACTACCCAGACATGGCATAATAGTATCTACGCACGGACTCCCGTTACCTCGTGCGTACGTAGCCCCCACAGATAGTAGCACATACTTAATTAGTTCACCTAGAGGGACAATTCCCTCTCAAAAAGTTAGAAATGAGACTTACATCGCTATGAAATTCCATAACCGGCTTCCAAGCCCTTCCGACGACTCCAATGGATGCACAACTCCCCAAAACTACCAAATAACGGGCAAAGCAATGAAAATTCACTCTAATACTTGTAACAAATTCAAATTATATAATTTCCAAACTCCACCCAATGAATTGACCAAAATGCCCTCGGGCCCACGTGCCCGGTTTCCAAAATTTCTCGAAGATAAACTCTACCCATAGCTTTACTAGTTCAAATATACAATTTACTTAAATATTCATGCTCAATTCGTGGCTAAAATCTAAATTACCAAATTTCTAGGTTTCTTCAAGACTTCCCAATTTTCCTACAAGTTCTCATGTATAATTCCATGTAATAACCTTGTATTTAACTTAAAAACATGAAGGAATTACTTACCTATCATTGCATGAAGAAAATCCTCTCTTTGAAGCCTCCCAAAATCGCCCATGCCAAGATGAAATAGTGAGGAAATGGACAAAAATCACGGTTTTAAAACATTCTGCCCAGGCCATTTCTCGCACCTGCGATCCAGCTCTCGCACCTGCGATTACGCAGGTGTGACCAAACTTCCGCACTTGCGGCTTTCCTCAGCTTAAGCCAAACTTCGCACCTGCGCTCATTGTCCACATCTACGGCTTCGCAGGTGCGGAAAATCCCTCGCACCTGCGCTCCCTGCCAAACCGGCGAACTTTCGCACCTGCGGCACCAAAGCTGCACCTGCGACCCCAGCCTCGCAGGTGCGGTCGCACCAGATGACAGCAACCTCAGCCTTCTTCAAACTCCAAACTTGACTCGTTAATCACCCGGAATCCACCCGAGGCCCCCGGGACCTCGTCCAATTACATCAGCCTGTTCCAAAACATAGTGCGGACTTTCTCGAGGCCTCAGATCACATCAAACAACGCTGAAATCACGCATCGCTCTAAAATTCAAACTTTAAGAACTTGAAATTTCAAACATCCACCTTCGATGCCAAACCCATCAAATCACGTCCGATTGACCTCAAATTTTGCACACAAGTCATATTCAACATTACGGACCAGCTCCAACTTCCGGAATCGCATTCCGACCCCGATATCAAAATTTCCACTTCCGGTCGGATTCTTCAAAACCTTAAAATTTCTATCTTTAGCCAAATGACTTCAAAATGACCTTCGGACATCCGAATTCACTCAATTGCGCTCCCAACTCCAGAATCACCATATGAAGCTATTCCCAGACTCGGAATCCCAAACGGACATCAATAGCACTGAAATGCGCTTCAAGCCAATCTTAGGAAATTCCTTAAAAAATGCTGACTTCCACAATATACGCCGAAACGCTCTCGGGTTATCCAAAACCCGACCCGGACATACGCCCAAGTCTGAAATCATCATACGAACCTGCAGGAACCTTCAAATCCTGATTCTGAGGTCGTTAACTCAAAATTTCAATCTTAGTCCATTTCTCCAACTTAAGGCTTCTGAAATGAGAATTTTCTTTCCAAATCAACTCTAAACTTCTAGAAATTCAATTCCGACCACACCTACAAGTCATAATACCTGAAATGGAGCTGCTCACAACTTCAAAATGCTGAACGACGCGCTAGAGCTCAAAACAACCGGTTAGGTCGTTACATGAAGTTTAGTTAGTTTCGGCATCGTTGGTGAATTTCGGAAGTTTGAATATCTTTAAGTTTTCGAGAAAAGGACCGCAAGTGCGGTCATCGCTGGGCTGAACTTATAAAAAGAACCCTTATCGAATTTTGGTCCTTCTTTCACCATTCTTATTCGGGTTTGAAGATTTTGAAGGGTTTTGAAGAGGGAAATCGATAGTTCTTCATTGAGGTAAGGATTTTTGGACTTAAAACTCGTTTATATGTGATTAAAGGTCGGATTTGTGGTGAAAATTTGGGGAAAAACAGTGCTAAATTAGGTAATTAGGGTTTGTGGTTTAGAGACCTTAAAATGGGAATTTGAGGGGTCATTTGGACCCCGATTTCAGTGATCTTGGTATGTATAGACTCGTGGGAGGATGAGGATTTTTGTGGCATAAATTTCATCGAGTTCTGAGATGTGGGCTCGGGGGTCGGGTTTGACCAATTTCGGGATTTTTGAGTATTTTTGATAAATTTCAATTAGGTTTCGTTCCTTGGCATATTATAACGATATCATCTGATTTTTGGTAGATTTGGAGCAATCAGAGGCCAAATTTAGAGGCAAGGGCACTACAGAATAGTATTTTAGCCGATTTTGAGGTAAGTAACGTTTCCAAACTTGGTTCTGAGGGTTCGAAACCCCGAGCTAAATGATTTATGACTATAATCGAGGTGAAACACATGCCAAGTGACGAGCGTGCGGGCGTGGACCGAGTATTTGTGGCCTGGCTAATCCCATGGCACTACTTAGTGATTATTCCCTGATGATATCTGTGCTTCTGTTAATGTGGTTATTGTGAACCTGTTAGAAATCATGTTAAGTATAAATGCTAGGCTTCACGTCGAAAATGCTAAGACCCGAGTGGTTGTTTATTACTGTCTTATTTTGTGATTATTTGATTTCATGTACTCAGTCCTGTTATAGCATATCACTTCATACCTCAGCCTCAGTATTGTTAATCATATGCATACTTATCATTGTTTCGCGCTGATGGATTCATCTGTGATCCATGTGAGTGAGACTGAAGAGTAATGACTGGGTGAGGCCGAGAGCCTGTTATTGATACAGTTATGAGATCATATTTCACACCGCAACGATACTTAAATCATGCCTTCGTTGGCTTGATACAGCGCTTGGGCCACTAGGGCCCCTCCGGAGTCTTTACACCCCTAGTGAGCGCATTGATGTTGAGGAATGGATTTTGCCTGGGCATGGATCGTGTCCGAAGTGGATGTTATGTGAGGGATGGATCGTCCCTGGACATGGATCTTGTCCGAGGGTTGTAATCCGGAGATGGAATTTCTCTGTGGGGCTGGATTGGCCTATTTCCTCAGTACGGAGTGACTGCGGTCACTAATGATTATGTACATTCAGGGATGGACTTTTCCCTGGGCAAGAGAGCTATATACGGTACTGAGTGCACTGTTGTGTGAGGGTTGTGAGCACTGTGTGCATACCATACTGGTTTCATACATATATTTTATGATGGCATGTAGAGTATACTGGTATAATTGGCATATTTACTCATTCTGATAAACTGTTAGCATGTCTAATTTCTGTATACTGTTTACTGTAAAATTCTGAGGTTTTGTCCGTCACTACCTCTCAGCCCATAGTTTGGGTTCGTTACTTCTGAGTTGGTGTACTCACGTTACCCCCTGCACCTTGTGTGCAGATCCAGGTACATCGGGACCCGGTAGTGGATATTGAGCAGCTGCCAGAGTTTTCATTGGATTTGTTGAGGTAGTAGTTGGCGATCGCGACCTCATCTTCTCTTCCTTATTCCACCTGTTGCACTTATTTTGAGACTATGTTGTCTATTTCTTAATTTCTCTATTTTATGATATAACAGCTCATGACTGAGTGACACTGGATCCGGGGTTGGAGGTTTTAAATTTTGTTTTCAAATATTATTTTAAACTTCAGATTATTAGTATTATCAGTAATTTCGTTTAAAATTGTATTTTTACTGGAAATTGAATTTAGCTTAGATAAAAGGGGCGACTTGCCTGGTTTCACGACATGCGCCTTCACGACCCCGAAATTGGGTCGTGACACCCAATTTGGATTTCTCAAGTCCAAATAGGTGTTCATGCAAAACAAATGATATTGGCTCAAGTCGGGTATTACTATCTCTAGGTTTAACCCTTTAATTGGGGCTATCAATCTTTTGAATTCACCTCAATTCCTTGTTAGCCTAATTTATCTAGACTTAGTCCCTCTTTCTCAAGAAGAGCCTAAGTCATAAATGCACAAATCAGTGTTTGCAACCACTAATTTAACAATTCAAGCATGAATTAAGCTAAATATCACTAAACCATAAACAATTAAGCCCTAAAATTCAAGATCCATCAAATATCCACACTAGGGTTGGGTCACAACCTTAGCTATGGGGTTTACCTACTCATGATAGCAACAGAAATCAAAGATAAAGATGAAAGTAGACGATTAAAATCTAAATTTTGAAGGTAAATCTTTTAGAAAATAGCCCAAAAGGGAAAAACCATCCATTCACATGCTCAACAAAAGTAAACTTAACCTAAAATTAACAAAAAAGGTCTATTTATACTAAGCTAAAATTTCCGGACAAAAATACTCCTGCGGAGGTTTCGCGGTCGCATAATTCTGATCGCGTCCGTGCTTGGGCTTTCGCGGCCGCGTAATATTGAGTGCGGTCCGCATTTATTCACATCTGAGACTGCGCTGGAGCTTGTTTCGCGGACCGCGTATTTTTCACCGTGTCCACGCGAGACATTTTCGCGGTCGCATACTTTTGACGCGGACCGCCCTTCTCAACTTTTGCACACTTACAAAGTCTCTGCATCCTAGAAAATGTAGTCCGCAGAATTCCAAACACGACCGCGCCAATAATTACGCGGCCGCTTCTTTCTGCCGCTGTCCGTGCCCAAGTTTTTGCCCAAAAATCACTTTTGTGAATCTCCACTTGGCGGTCCGCGGATTAATGGCTACCTCAGCGTTCATCTTTACGTGGTCGCTCTTTTATGTCGTGGTCCGCGCTTTTATCCCTGTCTTGGATTTGTGCAAGTTTGACTCCTTTATGAGTAAATTATGGCTTCTTTGGCTCATTTTGAACAAACCCTGCAAGCAAGCACATTAAGTTAGTTTCCGGGAATACCTTCACGCATTTTTGGCCCAAAACGTAAGTAAAAGAGAGCAAATAATAGGCTAAAATCCCTACTTATCAATTCTCCCAAACCTAAACTTTTGCTTGTCCTCAAGTAAATAAGGTAATTCCCACTTCCACAAGAAAAAGAAAAGAAAATTTCAGTTGTCCTAAGGTAACTTCATCAAGCATCAATTGGGACTAACAATTACCCTCAACAGAAATGCATTATCAACAACATCATGCTATGATATTTTGAGTTCCATAGCTCTAATGTGACACAAGAGCATCAAGAGTTGACTCAATTCATCAAGGAAGCTTGTCTCTCACGTAAGTCATTGTGGATCCCAGACTCCTCCTCCTCTACTCTCCATGACCAAATCTCACTTTTTAGAATAAAACACTCAAATCAAGGATTGTGAAGAAATGCACTCATCACTCTCAAAAGAATGCCACAAGTATGGCTCTAAGTACCATAAGCTTGCCCCTTATGTAAATCACCACTAATGTAAGCTCACTCAACTTGAAATTATATAGGGCTTTAGCGGGATGTAATGAAGGCTTTTCGGGTCAAGGTAGGACATAATGAACTATGATGGTTTCATCTTTCCTTAAGCTCCATTTTCTCATTTCGGCTCATACTTTTTTGACTCTTTGAGTCATTTTCTTCTTCCTTTGGGGAGCTAGAGAGACACATTATCGCTCTTTCTTATTCATGACAATAATTTTTCTCCTTTTCTCATCATTCCATGCCTTTCAACATTGTTTTCTTTGAATCCCTTCAACCTTTGCTTTCTTTTTGACATGTTTTTTTTTGTTTTTCATCCTTTTCTTTGCATTTCCATTTCATCAATTATTTTTCTCCTTTGAACCTTTTATCACTTTCATATTCTTCATCTCTCCCCCAAGCTTATGCTCTTGCCAATTCGTTCATCATGAATGCTAAGGAAAGATTGGATGCCAAGAGAGGGTCATTATAAAACGGATAAAGGCTTGTAATGTGGATATTGAATGAAAAAGGCTTAGGCTCAAAGGGGTTGACTAGGGATATCATATTGGTAGGCTACGGAAGCTTTCAAAATTCAAATGGGACCAAGTAGAGCCTACAATCACTTCTCAAGTCGAGCTACACTTAGAACTTCGCCTGGACAAACATTCAAGGTAAATTCTAGACTTATTGGCACGGGACTTGGACTTGCAATTCAATACCTCACCTCTCAAGCTGATGGATCATTAAAGAGAATAAAGTCGAGGGCCCACAACAACCCTATCTAAGATTGAAAATCACCGATAGCTCAAAGAAACCACTTGATGATAGTTTTAGTCCAAGAGTCTAAAGGTCACAACTAGAGCTATTCTTTGTCAATCAACTTGTCTCTAATCATGAGGTCGAAGGTAAATGTGTTAGTACCAAGTGGCCTACTTGAGACACTTTTATTCATTACTACTATATATCAAAAGCAAAAAGAAAAACAGACTCAATCCCTTAAGAAGGTTGTCATGCCATCCATCATTGGGAAAAGCCACATGGTTCACACAATATCCACCTTTGGAAAGAACTGTGTCATTAAGAAAACCAAAGGCTTATTGATCACGAAAAATGTAAAAAGAAGCTACTAAACGAAATAAGAAGCTAAGCTATTAAAGAAAAATACAAAAGAAGTTATAAAGTAAACTACGAGAAGTAAAATGAATATGTACAATAATGGAGTGAAATGAATATATACAAAATGAAAATGAATATATACATGGAATGGTAAAGTCTCATATATACCAAAAGTTAAAAATAACGAAAGTGAAAAATAATGATAAGTAAAAATAAAGAGAAATAGTATCAAAGTTATTACATGCCAATGTCATCAAAATCAAGATAAGACCCCCCGCCCCAAAATAAGAGATAACATTGTCCTCAATGCTAATATCAAACTAAAAACAAGGAAGGGTTAGATAGTAAAGAAAACTCCCTATGTGGTCTCTGTCTGCATGGGGTCAGGCACACTAATGGGGTCCTCAGACTGCATAGGATCATCAGTTCCCTCTAGGTCATCCAACTGTATGTCCAAGTCCTTTGACTGGGGCACCACAAATCTTATCTCTGGCTCTCTGTCAGCCTCCTGCTCTGATGCCTGTGTTGTCTGTGCTGCTGGAGAAGTCTTCTCCATAAGTAGGTCCAGTGGGATGTCACCGACATAATTGAACTTCTCCACCTCCTTCTTCAGCTTCTCTACTGACTCCTTTGAGGCTTGAGTATTTCTTATTTTCTTGACCTTCTTTCCCAGCTCCTTTATAGACTTGACATGGGAATCCAAAGTCTCCAAGATCTTTTTTTGGTTGTCCAGGAGCTGCTTCAATGAATCCTCCACTGATGGAGCTGTGCTGGTACTGCCTGTGCTGCGACTGCACTGGATAAAACAGAAAGCTTTGATGTAGCTGCCTACATCCAGTTGTTGATGCTGGATAGAGTCTGAGTAACCCTCAGTGCAGTCTGAGGATAGGTGGAAGATGATGGAACAGATAATGAGGCAGTGATGGATGGCCTGGATGAAGGAGGAGGCATAGTAGCCGAAGAACCCTCTGCTATGGAAGGCTCTGACCCGGTGGCCTCTACCCTTGGCTTTTCAGACTGGCTAGTGGGAATAATGTCTTTTCCTTTGGATTTCAGGTTGTCTGCTCCTTGAAGGCTGTACTAGGAGAAGGGCCTATTCGGCTTTATCTTTGTGTCATAGTGCCTCCCCTCTACCCTTTGGTCCTCTAGGTACATAGTGATGAAGTTGGGGTAGGGGTAAGACCTTTCTTCCTTCCTGGTTGCTTTGGATATGTTTTGGTCAATGAGATTCCCCACATTTATCGGGTACCCCACCATGATGGAAGCTATGAGGATCGCCCAGGAGATTGGGATGTCACTCTCATGCTTGGGCGGATCGAGCCGGCTGCATACAAAGGTGG
Source organism: Nicotiana knightiana (assembly GCA_005239525.1). Taxonomy (NCBI): domain Eukaryota; kingdom Viridiplantae; phylum Streptophyta; class Magnoliopsida; order Solanales; family Solanaceae; genus Nicotiana; species Nicotiana knightiana. The sequence goes on from ML438016.1 coordinate 101,773, forward strand.
ACCACCCTTTGGCTTCAAAGCTAAAGGTGTTTCTGGCAATTGGGACTCCAGAGGTAAACCAAGCCGGTGTTGTCCCTGGGATGGATATCACCTCTACAAGCCATGGACGAGTTGCTTCATCTAATGCCACCTTCTCTAAGTATTGATCTGCGTCCAATTCATCAAAACCTGGCATATGTGTTCAATGTTTTGCCATCAAACCAGATTTTCAGGTTTCGTACCGTAGTCACAGTGGTGCCCTTTTTGATGTGGGCAACATTAGCGTAGAACTACTTGACTAGGTACTCATTTGCGTCTGGCAGCTTGCTAGTGAAGTATTTCCACCACTTTCTTTCATCAAATTGTCTCTTCACATTCGGATTATGAGGGAGAAGATCTCTTTCTATGAATTGTCGCTCAATGGTGAGCGACCTTTGTGGCCACCAATCCCGGAATTTGTGGTAGGTCTTCTCACTTACGAACCTATATTCCTATATCGCGGGCTTCCTTGACCTGGTCAACCCCCTCACCTGGGTATCACCACCTCTCCAGTCATCCGGGACCTCTTCTTCATCATCAACATTAAGAGGAGTCATTGTTGAGGCCGGAGTTGCAGTAGGCCGGGAAGATGGTGTTGAAGTCTCACTACCTTCTTATGAGCCATCAGATGACTCAGAAGAGGAGGTAGCTTCATTGATTAGGCGGTAGAGCTGTGATTGGATCTCTGGTTGTTGTGCAGATTCCCCCTCCGAAACCTCCCGGGATGGGAGATATTCACTGGTGTCATGGGAGTCGGCCTGAGGTCTCACAGGGGTGGCCTTTTTGCTAATAGTTCTCTAAGCTGCTAAGGGCAAAGCCTTCTTCCCTTTGCCCCGGCCTCGGGAGGATTCTCCCCTCCATTTTGGTTTGTCTGGACCACCACGAGATCACACCATTATCTGCGACAAAAAGGTAGTGAAAGATCATTAGATTTGGGGTTCAATTAATCCTTAAGGAATTGCAAATGAAATAAACACATTGCTTCTCAAAATAGTGCACCCGCTGACCGCTAAAAATTAAGCGCGGACGCGGAAGGGCCATCGCGGACCGCATAAAAATGAACGTGGCCGCGAAGAGGTTGGGTTCAGAATACCAACTCTCTAATCATGGTCGAACACGGACCTTAAAACAATAAACGCGAACGCAGAAGACCAAACATGGTCCGCGGAAAAATGTACGCGGACGCGGAAATAATAATTACACTCCTTGATGTTCAAGAACACGAATAGCGAAATCTTGGGTGCGGTCGTGAAGAACCCAATGCGGACCGCGGAAAAGTCACCGCGTCCCTGAACTATCATTAATAGTAAGCTAGTTAAAGGTTACGCGGACCGCGAAAAACTGACCACGGCCTCGAAATTTGAATGCAACAGGCACTAACGAACATTGTAAACATAGGGTTTTCACTAAATGTAAAAATAATTTCAATTAAGATGTAAAGTTACTAACCCTATCCCCCATTAAGCATGTAAACACTACCCACATGTATTTAAGCATCAATTTAAGCATGAATTTGAGATTATGGCATGTGTTCAACCCCAATTAAATAGAAAAATTAAAATAAAGAGATAATAAAAGAAAAACTAAAATCAAATCATGGCTTTGAACATACCAGTTGTGTAATTTAGGTGGGAAATGAGCTCTTGATTATAATGATATGAGATTGGGAGCAAGATAAGATGAAGATGAACAGTACTTTGTGCAGTGGAATGCTAGGGTTCAAAAAGAGTAAATGGCTAAAGGACCTTCTATCTATGCTAGCCTAAGTGGATCCCACCGACTTACCTGAGCGCGGTCTGCGCTTTTTACCTTATGAAGAGCCACTGCAAAAACTTTGGCGCGGTCCGCGAATAAACAGGCATGGCCGCGGTAGCCACCCCGGTCCGCCAAATTGTGAACACGGCCGCGAAATAAACTTTAGACAGTTGATATTTTTATCTTCTCAAGTACGCGTTCACAGACAAAAGGTGCAGCCGCGAAATGCTCACGCAGACCGCAGAATTTTGGGTGCGGTCCGCGAAATTCCCACACTTAGCCAAATTTTCCTATCAAAGTCTTGCACTGCACAACCAATTTCTACACAAAACTCAAAACCAGTTAGTCCAAAACAATGCCTAATCTAAGAAGAATTTCAAAAAGTAAGAAAAACACATGGGTTGCCTCCCAAGAAGCGCCTGATTTAACGTCACGACACGACGCATGTTACCATCATCATTTGAAATTGATCAAGGCTACCACATGACTGTCATCAAACTTTCCAAGGTAGTGCTTCACTCGGTATCCATTAACTCAGAAGATTTCACCATTTTTGTTTTTCAAATCAAAAGCACCAAACGGAGTTACATGCACCACTTCAAAAGTGCCGCTCCATTTTGACTTGAGCTTTCCTAGAAACAGTCGTAACCGAGAGTTGAATAGAAGAACCAAGTCACCCTTCTTGAACTCTTTGTTCCGGACGTATTTTTCATGTAAGTACTTCATCTTGTCTTTATACAAGTACGAGATGTAATAAGAATGAAACCGGAACTCATTAAGTTCATTTAGTATCTCTACCCAGAGATTGGCAGCTACATCCCATTCAAGGTTTAACTTCTTCAGCAGCCACATGGCCTTGTGCTCTAATTCAACCGGAAGATGGAATCCTTTCCCTAATACCAACTAGTATGGAGACATACCAATTGGAGTCTTGTACACAGTTCTATAAGCCCACAAAGCATCATCGAGTTTCCTTGACCAATCAGTCCGATTTGCATTGACAATCTTGGATAATATGCTCTTTATCTCCCTATTGGAGACCTCAACTTGTCCACTAGCTTGGGGGTGATAAGGGGTTGACACCTTATGATTTACACCATACTTGGAAAGTAAAGTGCCGAAGGCCTTGTTGCAAAAATGGGAACCCTCATCACTGTGATCGCCCTTGGGGTGCCAAACCTTGTGAAAATATTTTTCTTTAAGAACGCCACCACACTCCGTGCCTCGTTGTTGGGCAAAGCCACAACTTCAACCCATTTGGAAACATAATCAACAACAACCAGAATATAAGTGATACCACATGAACTCACAAATGGCCCCATGAATATAAGTAAATTTTGGCGCCGTTGTCGGGGAACTAACAGTGTTATTTGTTACAACTTAGAAGTATTGCTAGAATTATTAGTTTAGCTCAATTTTCCATGGTGTTAAATAATTTTTCATTGAAATTCTCAAGGTTGAATTCTTGTGTAATGCAGGTGTATGCCTAGAAACTCTTCGAGGACTGGTGAACTTCTTGAAGGACTCTCAGACACCGAGAAAACATTCCGGGCATTAAACCGTACTAAAAAAAAGGACAAACACTTATCACAACTTGAAATGGAAAACGTGGATGACGTCAACGCAAACCACCGGGTACCTCTTGTACCAAACGATGGAGTGGTGGCACATACAAGTTGGTATGGACTATAGGAAACTAAATGCAGCCACCCGAAAGGACCATTTCCCCTTGCCATTCATTGACCATATGTTGGATAGGTTAGCTGGGCGATCCCATTTTTGTTTCTTGGACGGATACTCGGGGTACAATCAAATCTCAATAGCCCCAGAAGATAGAGAGAAAACTTCCTTCACATGTCCGTATGGCATGTTTTCATTTCAGAGAATGCCCTTTGGACTTTGCAATGCACCGGCCACATTCTAGCGGTGTATGTTAGCCATCTTTACCGACATGGTCTAAGACATTATGGAAGTATTTATGGATTATTTCTCCATGGTGGGAGATTCATTAGAAGACTGTCACCATAACCTCAAAAGGGCGCTCAAACGACGTGTGAAGACAAATCTAGTGCTGAACTGGGAGAAGTGCCATTTTATGATACAAGAAGGAATAGTGTTGGGACATAGAGTGTCCAAAAAAGGGATTGAAGTAGACCATGTGAAGGTTGTCGTAATTGAAAAGCTACCACCACCTACGTCAATGAAAGCAGTCAGGAGTTTCCTTGGGCACGCGGATTCTACAGGCGGTTCATCAAGGATTTTTTAAAAATTGCTAACCCTTTATGTAAGCTACTGGAAAAAGACCAACACTTTGTGTTTTCTGATGTTTGCAGGTTAGCCTTTAAGGAGTTGAAGAAGATATTGGTGACCACACCCATCATTGTTGCACCCGACTGGGAGCAACCATTCGAGCTGATGTGCGATGCCAATGATTATGCGATCGGAGAAGTTTTGGGGCAGAGTAAGGAGAAAATTATGCACCCAATTTACTATGCTAGCAGGACGCTGAGTGGTGCATAACTGAACTACACGGTCACTGAAAAGGAAATTCTCGCTGTAGTATTTGACTTCGACAAATTCAGGTCATATTTAATTGGCTCGAAAATTATTGTTTATACTGACCATGCAACCATTAGGTACTTGATAGCAATGAAGGAGTCGAAGCCCCGCCTGATTCGCTAGGTTCTGTTGCTACAAGAATTTGACCTGGAAATTCGTGATCGGAAGGGGACAGACAACCAAGTGGAAGACCACCTCTCGAGATTGGAAAGGGAAGAGAAGAGAACAAATGTTGAAGATATCATTGAGACTTTCCCGGATGAGCAATTACTTGCCGTGACAATGGAGGAGGAACCATGGTATGAGGATATTGCTAATTACTTGGCATGTGGTCTAGTACCACATGATTTCTCCACAGTTCAAAAGAAAAGGGTTTTCTGGGATTGTCGGGCATATTATTGGGATGAGCCTTTATTGTTCAAAATATGTGTTGATAATATGATCCGGTGGTGCATCCCCGAGCAAGATCAACCCTCTATTTTGCAGGTCTGTCATGCGTCTCCATATGGTGGACACTTTGGAGGAATCCGAACAGCAGCGAAGGTGCTAGAATCAGGACCGTACTGGCCTACATTGTTCAAGGATGCCCATGATTGGGTCAAAAGCTGTGATGAATGTCAAAAGACGGGAAACATATCCCATCGTCATGAGATGCTAATGACCATAATACAATAGGTGGAAGTATTTGACATGTGGGGGATCGACTTCATGGGGACATTCGTCAGCTCATACAGTAACAAATACTGGTTGCTGTTGACTATGTCTCTAAGTGAGTCGAAGCAGTTTCTCTCCCAACCAATGATGCAAAGGGAGTGACCAATTTCTTAAAGAAAAACATCTTCACCCGTTTTGGCACCCCCTGATCCATAATCAGCGATGGTGGCTCTCACTTTTGCAATAGAGTGTTTGCACGCTTGTTGGAGAAATATGGAGTTCGCCACAAGGTAGCCTCACCATACCACCCACAAACAAGCGGGAAGGTTGAAGTATCCAATAGGGAAATCAAAAGCGTCCTCTCAAAAAAAGTAAATGCAACAAGAACTGATTGGGCTAAGAAGTTGGATGATGCATTGTGGGCGTACCGCACAGCCTTCAAAATGCCAATTGGTATGTCAGCATACAAGTTGGTATTTGGTAAGGCATGCCACCTTCCGGTTGAGCTTGAACACAAAGCACTGTGGGCACTGAGGCAATTAAACTTAGACATGGAAACAACGGGCACCAACATAGTTAATGGGCTGCATGAGCTTGATGAATTTCGGTTCCACACATTCGAGAGTGCTCGACTATATAAAGAGAGGATGAAGTTGATGCATGGCAAGCACATCTTGGATCGAAACTTCAAACCCGGCGAGTTAGTGCTGCTGTACAACTCCAGATTGAGGTTGTTCCCGGGTAAGTTAAAGTCTAGATGGTCAGGACCGTTCAAGGTGGTGCAAATGTTCCCAAGTGGAGCTGTAGAGATCGAATCAAAAGATGGGACGAACAAATTCACAGTGAATGGGCAGCGGTTGAAGCATTACCTTGGTATGAGTGAAGAAAAAGAAGACAACATGGTAATAACTCTGGAGGAACACCAATACACAACTGAGGAGTGATGACAAGAGCCTGCGTCGTGCCGTGACGTTAAATCAAGGGCTTCATGGGAGGCAACCCATTGACTTGTTGTAATTGTTGTGCCACGACATTAACTAAGGTGCTGGTTGGTAGGCAACCCAACGTGTAGTGTTATTAGTGTAGTAGAATAGTAGATGAATTATTGTAATTACTAACATATGCAGGTGTGCTTAGGCAAGGGAGGAATCTGGTCACGCCAAGGAAAAGATAGAAAAATATGAAAAAAATAAACTTCGAGGCCTGGAGTAGCGCGGCCGTGCTAGTGGCCGCGCTAATCACCTAGTATTCTGCTTGGGAGTAGCACGGGTGCGCTAGTGACCGCGCCAGTGGCCGTGCTAAAGGTCCTCCATTCTGTCTCGTCTCGACCTCACTAGCGCATGCGCGCTAGTGACCGCGCTAGTGCGGTCTCTGGCAGGTGCAAGTGTAAGTGTAAGTTTTTTTTATTATTTTGACTTTTTGACTTTAGTTATTTCCCCAAAACCCTAACCCCTCCTCCTCTCCTACTCCTCCTAAAACACTTCTCTTCTAAACTCTTTCTCTCACCACCCAAGAAGAAAAACAACCGCCTCTCTCTACCTCACTCAAATTACTCCAAATTCTCATCCTTCCAAGTTCTTTGATCATTTAAACCCCAACACACTTCTTCACTTCTCACTATTTTCTCACACCACATGTATGTCTTCTCTTTTCCATTTCTTTTAATTTTTTTTTATTTTTGTTAGGTTTTATTTTTAATTTGTTTTATGTAGTAGGTTTGTCTTATTTTTTTGCTTAGTAATCGCAATGTATACTTAGTGCTTGTGGGTGGTGGTATTTGGGGTGTTGTATCTCTTGACTTAGTTGGGTGAAGTTGGGGAAATTGTGGTGGTAATTGGGGTGCAAATTAATTAATTGGGGGCTCCGGTACATGATGCCCACCAAGTGTTTGTTTAAATGCCCAGTGAATGGAAATGCTAATTGTGACCAATTGTAAAGGTGGAGTCTGAGTTACCACAGTTGAGTCACCTTGTGGTGCTGTGCTAATGATGTCCTTATTGTAGGTACAATGACACCCTCCAGAAAGCGTCAAGCCACCGGATCTTCGTCCAACAGACAAGCGGGTTCATCGAGAGCTCGGGCGTCCACTGATACTCGGCCTTATAATAGCAACAAGTTTGTATCCGCTAAGGCTCAGAACCGGTTTGCTGAGAAGGAATCGAAGGTGGAAATACCATAATGGGGCATAGATACAGCATCCCTCCGATTTGACTGTCCAAGGATGTATTAGAAGCTGATGCGGCGTCGGTTGGATGTGTTCTTTGAGGATCCAGACGATGCAAATGCGATGGTAGTAAGAGAGTTTTATGCAAATAGTCCGAAGCACAGGAATTATGTGGTAACTGTGAGGAAGAAGCCGGTGGACGCCTCTGTGGAATCCATTCGGAGGGCTTACCGACTGCCAGGTCATGTAGCGGAGACGGACGACAGCTATGAGGCATATGGTAGACACTTCACTCAGTGGATGGAATTCCTTCCGATCATTTGTGCCCCGGGCAAGGAGGTTCAGTGGTATAAGTAGGGGAAAAGTTTCACTCGTCGACACTCACTTTTGAAGCGAAGTGTTGGCTCTATCTGATCAATAACTGCCTGATCCCGTCAAATAACACCTCGGAGGTGAATGTTCCTCGTGTGTTTTTGATCTGGTGCTTCATGACAGGCTGCAAATTTGACGTGGCCAAGCTAATACATGAGGAGATGTTTGTTCCCTACCATGTTAAGAGGTATGGATTCTTCTTTCCCTCTATCATCACTAGATTATGCCTTGCAGCGGGGGTACTAGGAAATTTGGTGGTAGATGGCAGAGTGCTGAAAGAGTACGCCTTCCGAGAAGACAAGGTTACCACTGGAAAAGATGCAGTGGCTGGTGGTGATGAAGAGGAGGATGAGTCTGAGGAGGAGGAGTACGAGCAAGTAGAAGTGGGAGAGTAAATTCCCAATGAAGTCCTAATTGATCTTAGACTGAATGGGTTCAATTAGTAGAGTAGTACACTACGGGCAAGCCTATGGTGCATCTTTATGGCATATGAATGTTCTTTCTGAGAGTGAGTGAGTTCTGTCTATTTGAGTTCCTATGTGTTCTTACTGTTATACTCGTGGAACTACTCTCTTGTGTGATGTGAGGGCACTTGATTCATAATGGAAAGGTAAGTCTTGACCTCTGTATAGAGTAAATTGAGGAAGTATGAACATCGCACGACATGTGAGAGGCGACTCTTGAGGCTCAGATGTTACATTACTAGGCATAACTCTTGTGACATGTTCGTGGTGTGACACGTTAGGGAAATACTTAGTGAAAGGACCTTTGTAGAGTATGGTGGATTGCTCGAGGACTAGCAATGATTTAAGTGTGGGGTGTTGATAATAGGCTAGATTCATGTAGTTTAGCGTCTATTTATACTCCAACTTCATTATGCTTCACTGTCCTAGGAAGGGCAAATGATGTTAAAATGGATCTAATTGTGGATTTTATGTTTCGGAGGAGAAAATTGTGCTTATGAGACCTAGGATGGTGTTTGGAGCTAAATTAAAGCGAGAAAGACCCCTTGGAGTTAAGAGCATGTGAAGGAAGGAAGAAGAAATGCAAAGGCAGAATGATACGCCATTAGCGCGTCCATTAGCGCGGCTGCGCTAGTCCAGGTGCAATCGGCATATTGGAAGGCCATTAGCGCGCCCAGTAGCGCGACCGCACTAGCCCAGCAGTCAAAAACAGAACACATTGCCTTTAGCGCGGCCAGTAGTGCAACGCGCTAGTCCAATTCCGCACACGTTATTTCTGGGGTAAAATTGGAAGCTTGGGGACAATTCCACTTAACCTATAAAAGGTCCAGCTCGCCCAAAAGAAAGGATATCTAGGTTTTAAACTTTTTTTTAGAGAAACTTTGAGGAGGAGAACAAGTGTGAGAAGACAAGGCTACAATTATCGTTTTTTCTATTCTCCATCTTTTGTCATTATTTTGGGGATGATGAATTATTCTATGCTTTCTTTTTATTTTAGCATGAGTAGCTAAACAATTCGTCTAGGGTTGATGGAACCAATTGTTAGATGAAGTTTTGACTCAATATTATTATAATCGATCCGGGTTTAATCTAAGATTGTTCAACTATACTTTGTATGGTGATTAATTGATTGGGCCCTTGATTAATCGTTTCTAATTGCTTGGTGTTGCTTGAGAAAGGATACCTGGTTAGATTGTTGTTGAAAAACACCACTTTTGGGTAATTGAAGAGATTCATTACTTGAATTTAAAAGTGGGGTTAGAGATAACGAAACTTTGGTGGGATAAATTAGAGCTGCATAAATTATCAGCTAGAGTAGTTCGAGAGAATGCTCTAGTAAATTACTGTAGTTGATCGAGAGATAATTGCAGTAACCCATAGCTCATAATCCTCATAGAGTAACACAGTGAGATTATAGCAAAAGAGTCAGAATTAGTCTAGCAATTGGGGAAATCACTGCCCTAGATCTTTCTACCATTGAGTTATCTTTAATATTAAATATTGTTAGTTTTTAATATCAGTCTCTTTAGTTAATAAATCCAAACAATTATTGATAAAAATACTGCACCCGAAAATTGTCTGAGCTTATATTAGCATCACTGGGAGTTGTACTAGATAGGTTAGTTCCCTGAGGATTCGACTCCGGACTTTAAACCAGATTATATTTGCAGCGACCACTTTGTCTTTTATAAGGCATAGTGGGGCGTGATCACCCCACACGTCAAAAATATCAATCTCAAGAATAGTGGTGAGAGGCATTTCATCCTTCTTGGAAATTCCACCAGCTCTTTGGCACTCATCATACCTCCTAACAAGCTCACTAGAAATCTTTGTACAAAGAAGGCTAATAAAATCCATAACTGAGAACCTTTGTAGTAGTTCTCGCCCCACCATGATGACCAACTTGGGGCGAGGAATGACAAGCATCTAGAATACTCATTTGCTCCTCTTCCGGAACACATCTCCGGATCACACCATCATTGCAAATCTTGAAAAGATATGGCTCTTCCCAATAATAATCTAAGTTTTCCCGTTTGAGTTTCTTCCTTTGGTTAGAAGAGAGCTCACTCGGGACAATGTCGGTCACAAACAAGTTAGACACATCGACAAACCAAGGCATACCATTCAAAGACACGGAGAGGAGTTGTTCATCCAGAAACGAATCATTAATTTCCAGGCCATCACGGGGCCTCCCCTCCTCCTCCAAGCAGGACAATCGATCCGTCACTTGATTCTCACTCCCTTTTCGATCAATGATTTCAAGGTCAAACTCTTGAAGAACAAGAACCCATCTCATCAACCTAGCCTTTGAGTCCTTTTTGGTCATCAAGTAATGTAGTGCCGCATGATCGGTGTGCACAATCACTTTGGCACCCATGAGATATGGCCTGATCTTTTCCATGGCGAAGACAATGGCTAATAACTCTTTATTGGTCATCGTATAATTGACTTGGGCGTCATTCATCACTTTGCTTGCATAATAGACCGGATGAAATATCTTGTTGATCCTTTGCCCCAAATTTTTTCCTACCGCAACGTCTCTATAATCACACATGAGCTCAAATGGTAAGCTCCAATTGGGTGCGGTAATAATGGGAGTGGTAGTCAATATATACTTGAGAAGCTCAAAATCTTTCATGCAATCATCATTGAACACAAACTTTGCATCCTTTTCCAACAATTTGCACAAGGGGTTCACTACTTTTGAGAAATCCTTTATAAACCGTCGGTAGAACCCCGCGTGACAGAAGTAGGAGGAGGGAGTTTTGAAATCACTTCAACTTTCTCTTTGTCCACTTCAATACCGTTCTTTGAGATCTTATGGCCGAGGACAATGCCCTCCTCGACCATAAAGTGGCACTTTTCCCAATTAAGCACTAAGTTGGTCTTTTCACATCGGGCCAACACTTTGTCAAGATTATCCAAGAATTATTCAAAGGAGTCCTCCACAACCCTAAAATCATCCATGAACAATTCGAGGAAGTCCTCCACCATATCCGTAAATATTGCCATCATACACCGCTGAAAGGTAGCCGGTGCATTACACAAACCAAACGACATCCGTGAGAATGCAAATGTGCCATACGGACATGTGAAAGTGGTTTTCTTTTGGTCTTCCAGTGCAATGAGAATCTGGTTGTACCTGGAGTATCCATCCAAAAAGAAATAATAGGCCCGCCCCACAAGTATATCCAACATTTGGTCAAGAAATGGCAATGGAAAATGGTCTTTGCGGGTCTCTTTATTCAGCTTTCTGTAATCCATGCATACCTTCCATCCGGTGACAGTCCTAGTGAGGATCAACTCATTTTTCTCATTTGTGATCACCTTCATACCCCCTTTCTTCGGCACACATTGTACCGGCGAAGTCCATGAACTGTCCGGAACGGGATACATAACCCTTGCATCTAGCCACTTGATAATTTCCTTCTTGACGACCTCTTTCATGGCCTCATTCAACCTCCTTTGATGTTCCACGGAGGGTTTGTCATCATCTTCCAGTATGATTTTGTGCATGCAAAAGGCGGGACTTATATCCCGAATGTCAGCCAAAGTCCATTCAAATGCCTTATTCCTTCTTTGAAGCACCCGGGTGGATTATACCTACACGTTAGTTAAGCACGCAGAAAGAATAACAGGTAATATGGAAGAAGGGCCTAAGAATTCATACCTGAGGTGTGAAGTCAAAGTCTTCAACTCCAATGTTGGTGGCTCCTCGATTGAGGGCTTTGTTGGTGGAGTTTTCCGATTTTCCAAGTCCAAGGAAAATTTATGGGGACCATATGAATAGGATCCCATTCCTTGCAAAGCATTTGCACATTCAACCAAGCGTTCCTTCTCATCATCCTCATGGTTTAACAACACAACTTCCAAAAGGTCTACCACATTGATCATAACACTCGTGTCATCAACTATTACCTTCGTCACAAGGTCCACAAAAGAGCAAAATTCGTTGCTATTAGATTGCCTCATTGACTTGCACACGTGGGATACAACTTTTTCATCGCCCACTCGGAAGGTGAATTCCCCTACTTCCACATCAACTAATTCCTTCCCTGTTTCTAGGAAAGGTCTCCCAATATGATCGACACCTCATAGTCAACTTCGCAGTCTAGAATCACAAAATCTCCGGGCAAAATAAACTTGTCGACCCTTACTAGAAAATCATCAATAATCCCAAGCGGCCTCTTCATTGTCCAATCTGCCATTTGCAATCTCATGGAAGTAGATATCGGTTGCCAATACCCAATGTTTTGAACACCGAATATGGCATCAAATTAATACTTGCTCCCAAATCACACAAGGCTTTTGCGAAATCGGCACTACCAATGGTGCATGGAATTGTGAAAGCACCGGGATCTTCTAGCTTTGGAGCCATGGAATGCACAATGGCACTCACTTGATGAGTCATTTTGATGGTCTCACAATTCAGATCTCTTCTTTGTTACCAAGTCCTTCTTGAACTTGGCATATCCCGACATTTGCTCTAGAGCTTCCACCAAGGGCACATTGGTGGACAAACTTTTCATCATTTCAATAAACTTCTTGAATTGATTTTTGTTTTTTTTCTCGGCAAGCCTTTGAGGATATGGTGGGGGAGGTCTTGGCAAAGGGGCCTTGGCTTTGGGTACTACCATTTCCGGTATGTCTATCACGTGTTCACATCATTTTGAGTCTCCTCCCAGTTGTCATCAATATCGATCCTCACTTCGTCATTCACATTCTAATCATTGGATTGAATCTCATCATCTTCTTGCAACACAACATCATCACTCACAATCTTCTTTGGATTAGAGGTACTAGCATATCCACCTCTACCACCTCTTGTGATCACCGCCATAGCGGCCCGTATTGTTTCCACCCTTCGGGTTTACTAACGTATCACTTGGTAGTGCCCTCTTAGGGAGAGTATTCAATGCTTGAGAAATTTGACCCATTTGTACTACCAAGTTGCGGATAGAGGTAGTGTGGGAAGCTATTTGGGCATCGGAGTCGGCATTCCTTTCCATCATTTGTTTGAACATATTCTCTATCCACCCCATCTTATTGTTTGAAGAAATTTTCCCTTGAGATGGATATGAAGAAGGATTGTTGGGTTGTTGATACATCGGGGGCCTTTGAAAGCCCGACCCCCTGTTGCCTTGGTTATTATTATTCCAACCCCCTTGGTTTCCATTGCCTCCCCAATTGTTATTGTTGTTGCCTCCCCAATTACCTTGGTTATTTCCTTGATTCCCCCAGTTTTGGTTGTTGTTCCCCCAATTGTTCGGGTTGTTGTTGTTGACACTATTCCAATTGCCTTGGCCTTGGTTGCCCCAGTTTTGATTGTTCCCTTGTGATCTCCATTGTTGATTTGGAGCATTGCTCTGTTGTCCTTGGTAGTTATTGGCATATAAAACTTCCTCACTTTGATCATCATAAGAATCGTCTTGATTGTAACCACTGCCACTTTGCTATATTGATCTTAATTGTTTTGCTCTTGTTGACCATGATGTATCCTCTTGTTGACCATTAGATTCACCCTTTCGATGGCGTTTACTTGCTCTGGCCCCTGAACTTGCTGAAGCTAAGACTTTGCTAACTGATTCATAGTAGTTGTCAATTCTGCTATGGCTTGTCCGTGATCATGAAGTTCCTTGTGAAGGTGCATGACATTAGGTTCACCTTGAGGAACGTTTGCCCGACTTTTCCAAGCTGAGGATGTGTCATCCATCTCATCTAATATGTCACATGCATCGACATAAGTCACTTTCATGAAATTTCCCCCTGCTAGCTGATTCACCACGCACTGGTTGGTTGTGTTGATACCCCTATAAAATATTTGCTGGATCATTGCTTCAGTCATATCATTGTTGGGGGATTCTTTTAACATTATCCGGTACCGCTCCCAGATTTCATGTAAGGGTTCATTTGGCTCTTGTTTAAAGGCTAAGATCTTATCCCATAATACTGCCATATGACCCGGAGAGAAGAACTTTGCTATGAACTTATCATCCAACTCATCCCAAGTGGTGATGGAATGGTTGGGTAGCCTCTCGAGCCAATCGAAAGCTTTTCCTCTAAGTGAAAATGGGAAAAGTTTCAATCTCAGAGCGTCCTCAGATACATTCGTCTTCTTGCTCCCCCAGCATGTGTCTACAAAACCTTTGAGATGCTTATATGTGTTCTGATGGGGAGCTCCGGTGAAGAAACCCCTTTGCTCCAATAGAGTCAGCATGACATTGGTTATTTGAAAATTGCCCGCCCGAATCCGGGGTGGGACAATTGCACTTGCATAGCCTTCATTGGGTAGCACCCGGTGTGCTGTCCTTGGAGGAAGTGGGGGAGGGTTTGGCACGTTGTCATTATTATGGCGGCCTCTTCTTTGGATTTGAGGTTATAGATTAACCTCATCCGCATCATTGTCATCTACCTCCTCCCCAGAGGAATATTTCCGAGAGCATCATTATGAGCCATTTGGTACCTAAAGCAATTGACACACAAAAGTTAGAAAAATGGAAGTAAAGAAAAACAAAACACACAAATAGTTAGATAGATAACTAAAATTGTCTAACTCCCAGGCAACGGTGCCAAAAATTGATCGGAGCCAAACCTACACCACTATAGAGTAGCGAGGATAGTCGATGAAGTTTTAACCAAAAAGGTCGGGATCGATTTCCACATGGAGTTAATTGATTTGGAGTTAGGTATCTAACTAAACCTAGATGTGTGTGTTGTTCCTAATTGCACTTTCAAACATGATTGTGATTGATTCTACTTTTAAATTCTATACTATTGTATGCTAAGAGTAAGCTAAGTACAATATTTTTGGTGATAGTTTTCAAGTGTTAAAAGGCACTAGGGTAGTGACTTCCTCCTAGGTGGATATCTAACGGGTATCGAGAATCTGGGACAAGCTTGTTTTTATTGGGGTCGTGACATAACCATCACACATAAGTGCTCACTCTATACCTCTCGGTAGTTTGAATGACTGCCCAATTTGGATTTCTCAAGTCCATGTGGGTGTTCATGCAAAACAAATGATATTGGCTAAAGTCGGGTATTATTATCTCTAGGTTTAATCCTTTAATTAGGGCTATCAATCTCTTGAATTCACCCCAATTCCTTGTTAGCCTAATTTACCTAGTTTTAGTCCCTTTTTCTCAAGAAGAGCCTAAGTCATAAAGGCACGAATCAGTGTTTGCAACCATTAATTCAACAATTCAAGCATGAATTATGCTAAATATCACTAACCCATAAATAATTAAGCCCTAAAATTCAAGACCCATCAAATACCCACACTAGGGTTGGGTCACAACCCTAGTTATGGGGTTTAGCTACTCATGATAACAGTAGAAATTAAAGATAAAGATGAAATATAATCCATAATATTAAAGTAGAAGATTAAAATCTAAAGTTTGATAGGTAAATCTTGTACAAAATAGCCCAAAAAGGGAAAAACCAGCGTTCATGTGCTCAGCAAAAGTAAACTTAACCTAAAATTAACAAAAAACCTATTTATAATAAGTTGAAATTTTCGGTAAAAAATACCCCTGAGGAGGTTGCGTAATTCTGACCGCGTCCGCGCTTGGGCTTTCGCGACCGCGTAATATTGAGCGCGGTCCGCGTTTCTTCACATTTGAGACTGGGTTGGACCTTGTTTCACAGACCGCATATTTTCCACCGCGTCCGCACGAGACATTTTTGCGGTCGCGTACTTTTGACGCGGACCGCCCTTCTCAATTTTTGCATACTTGCGAAGTCTCTGAATCCTGGAAAATGTTATCCGCGGAATTCCAAACACGACCGCGCCCAATAATTTCGCGGCCGCTTCTTTCTACCGATGTCCGCGCCCAAGTCTCTGCCCAAAAATCACTTCTTTGAATCTCCACTTCATGGTCCGCGGATGAATGTCCACCTCAATGTTCATCCTTACGCGACCGCTCTTTTATGTCGCGGTCCGCGCTCTTATCGCTGTCTTGGATTTGTGCAAGTTGGACTCCTTTATGAGTTGATTATGGCTTCTTTGGCTCATTTTGAACAAACCCTGCAAGCAAGCACATTAAGTTAGTATCCGGGAATACCTTCACGTATTTTTGGCCCAAAACCTAAGTAAAAGAGAGCAAATAATAGGCTAAAATTCCTACTTATTAAAAGCCCGCCAACATATCATCTTGATAGAGGACATGGTAGCGGACTTCGCAGCTGGATTATCGAATTGGTTAAGTTCAATCTTAACCAAGTTGTGTTTTTGTTTTTTAACAGTTTGTCATTTTCTTAAATAGTAAGAAATCTATTCAAATGATATTGTTGATGTATTCTGTTGTGCACTTCTCAATCCCTTACCATCCACTTGAATGTAGTATGAGAAGATAAAAGAATTATTTGATATCCAGTGTTTGATTCTAGTAATATGGTCTCATGGTGTAATTTAGTTGATATATGTGTATGAAAAATGTTGACTATATTGTTGTCTCAGGGATGTACTCCCCAACACTGTGTTGAAGTATGTTAAGTTTCAATCAACTGAAACTAAATCGATAACCCGCCCGATAACCGCCCGATTAGAGGTAAATCGATACCAATCCGCCCGATATCTTATCGGGTGGATAGCGGATTAATACATTTAAAAATTGATAACCCATCAGCCAAGCCGTTAAGAGTAAATAACCGCCCAATCCGCCCGATAAGCAGCCCTAAGGTAAACTAATAACCATAAAACATGATAACTGCTTTTGTACTTTCTGATAAGGTTATGCTCTAATGTGTACTACTACTCATTGCATCCTTTAGAGTCTCATTTGTTACCAACTTGTACTCCATAATTTTACCTCAATGGACAATCATCATCTCTAGAATCTTGGGTTTTTCCTGTCTGGCGCTTGCGTGTTCGATACATCTAGAATTCGATAGGAAGAGAAGGTTACCTATTGCTCTAAGATTTATGGCACGATCTTGAATAGAAAGAAATGAAAAACCCTGAATGTCTTGGTAGTTAACCATTTATATGCATGGCCGACACATACATATAAAGGAAACTCTACTGGACATGGCTTCATAAACTCCCTAGGACACTTGAACCTAGTACTCTGATACCAAGGTTTATCACGCCCTGAACTTGGGCCTGGACGTAACACGATACCTGGTGTCTGACTAAATGTGACCGAGAAAACCAACTGCGGGCTAAATCAACATGTGATATCATAACATACTGAATGCGGAAGACAAACTAACACAGGCTGATATACTGAAAGTCTGAATTGTATAAATCAAGAGAGAAAATACCAATATAAGTTTGAAGCGCATTTGTAGGCAACATTGCCTAACATTAAAAGTCTGAGACTCTATTTAACTATTACTATAGTCTATAAAGCCTCTAGTGAAACATTAAACACTAATTGCCTATAAATGCTAAAAAACTATAAAGTAATGATAATGCCTCGAAAGAACTGGGCTCACAAATAGCTGGTACGAGAATCCTAACGCTCTGAATTATCAACCTATACATCATTACATGTATCGTGAGATGTAGGTCCCAGGAAAAAGGGACGTCAGTACATTTGAATTGCACTGGTATGTAAAGAAATCGAAAGAAAGAACAATAAATGTTGAAACTGATACTGAAGTGATAACTGATAACTGAGAACTGATAACTAATATCTGATAATTGAAATGATATCTGATAACAGATAACTACTGAAAAAAGGAAGTAAGGACATGAATACTCCCTCTTCCGAATGATAAACCACTTGTTTATCTGAATATTAAACTGCAACCTCAGGCCCAATGTATATGTGCACAAGTTGTGGCCTCGGAAAAGTATACGTATACATAATTGCGGCCTCAGGTCCAAAGATGCATAAAGCATAACTTGTGGTCTCAGGCCCAAAGATGCATAAAACATACACTACGGCCTCAGGCCCAAGTATAGTTGTTCAACATTCAGAGATTTAAAATTAGGAACTGAATCATACTGCAATATATGATACTGAAATACTAAACCATACTCAGTAATATGATACGTGAATGGTGAATAGAACTAGACTGAAACATGTATCCATGAACTGATTATGAGAACTGAAACTTCAAATTTTTATGACATGCTGAGTAATTTAGACTGATACTCATGGCATCAAACACAAGTCTATAGTGATTACACACTGAGCTCACAACGTTCCGAATGAAAGTCACGAACGAATCACGAAGCCAGAGCATAGAAGTTCTACAACTATTCAAGGAACTAAGCTTAACTATATTTCTAATGCAATTAGTAATGTTGTAAAAGAAACGTAGTGTATGGAGAATCATTAACGTTCCCAAACATAGAGAGTTAGCCTCACATACCTTTAATCTGGACTTTTTAAACGTATCACAACGTTCGTCGCCTCTTTCAACGATAATCTATGGGAAGATATATCATGAGGAACCAATATTAGCACTAATGCTCATGTTTTAGTCACTTAGGCCTTTTATCAAACACTTGGTGAGCATAAAGCTTCATAGTCTTTATTAATGGTGTTTCTACACCCAACAACCTATTCTCTTTCTCATAAATAAATTCTAAAATCTCAAATTGTTATAAGCATATCATTCTTCATCACCCAGAAGATAAATAACACCCTTAATCAATAATCAACAATCAACAACCAAAACCTATAATCAACTGTGATTTTCTATCAAACCCATCAACTATATCTCATGAACTTAGAGAATATAATCATAATCCAATGCTATAATCAATTAGAGCGTAAATATATAACATTTTTGGCGATCAATCCTCTTGAATTTGAGTTGTAAGGTTTCTTTTCTCAACAATGATGTCTCAATCGAATATCTAATAATTTGGATAGTATAACCGTGCTAATAAAGTGTTGGAGAATTGAAATTAACTTTGAATCATCATTAGAACTTACCTTGGATGATAAAGTGACCTTGGAGGAAGTTGGGTTCTTGAGAGCTTTCTTTTCTAGAGCAAGTTATCACGTTTTGGGGTGTAGGTGACGAGGTAGAGCTTTTAAAATGACTTCCTAGGTGCACCCCCACGCATCTGAAGGCCCAAACGTGCAGCAACGGCAGTGGCACTTCCACAAGTGCGTTGCCGCGTACGGGAATAGCTGGGTGCTCATACTGCGCATTTTCTAGTAAAACACGCATAACTTTTTGCACAGACATCCGTTTGGGCTCCACAATATATCATTTGAAAGGTATTTCAAAGGGCTACAACTTTCATTTCTTATAACAACAATACTTACATTTATAAGACTTTCTATTACATGTAATTATAAAGAGTAAAGTGGCTCGTAGACGGGCAAGTTAGAAGTACTAACACGACATGTTTCATACGCTTTGCCATCCGTACTGATTGTTGGGATATACTATTAACCATTCGGTTTAGACATAGTATTGTATTTTTTATTCTTTGTGAAATAATTATTTATTTAATTTATTCAATTCAATAAAGTACCTTTTTAAATAGATCATTTGTTATTTAGTTATGTAGTAGAAAATTTAGTGTATGGAGTCTTAATTCATACACAAAAGATTAAATTGTCAGTTCTCATAATTAATAAACTATGCTTACAATAGAAGATATTATTGGGCAAAATATCTTAATGATTGTAGCACAAGATTATAGTGTAATCTGTCCTGATTATGGGAGTGGTTTTACTCCGAGTTCTTGTGCTAGTATACGTAGTGCATATTGAGCGGATCAAGTAAAGAAAAGATATTTTTGTACTGAATATATGTAAAATATTTTCTCTAATTCATTGAATGAGCTTATACTCCTAATTTTGATATAATTATTATGAACAATGTGATTTGTTTATTATTTTGATTTCTCAAAAGGTACAACTCTAATCAGAGTTAATGTATGCCTAATAGTTGGATAATAGCGAATAGCATTTGTGAAATAATAATTAGTTGATAGAATCCATGACTGAGTTATGAGTTTGATGATACTCCTTTATGTAAGCTTATAGATTTTCATGTGAAAATCTGACCAGTGGATTTTGTATCCGTCACATGAAATAGTTTAAGCGAAATTATAAGGGATTAATTAGTTGATTAAATTAAATTGTCAGTGATTTAATTTAATTAACTGATATTTGGGATCTTAATATGGGGAGTTAAAATAAGTGTTGGTGAATTTTTGAAATTCATATTGAGGAGTTCAATTGCAGTTTCTAGTGAAATAAACTGCAATTAATTATATTAGTAATTAATTCATGCAAAATTTCAAATTAATACTATAATTAATAGCCTCTTATTATTTTTGTGGTCCATGCTATGCCTAGTAAAAATACTGGACTGACTTGGGTAAAAAGTGACTTGGGAGAAAAGTCATCTGGTAGAGTTAGAGTAGGATTTTACTTGCTCAAGTAGAATCCTACACGTTTTTGGAGCCCTAAGTTTGGCTGAAAAACATGTCTACTTAAAAAAAAAAAAATTCCATCCAATAATTCACCTTTTAGAGTTGTATTGTTCTTTCCCTCTCAAAGCAAAATTGTCCAAGGTCTTACTAGGATCATAATAGAAAACCGCAGGCCTGGATTCTTGTTGTGTGGAGAACCTGTGCAACGATTTCAAGAGGTTAGTTCTTCTAATCTAGAAATTATAACATTGTCTAGTTTACATGTATTTGATGCCTGGTTTGTATGCTTGCTTCCGCTGCACATGTTCTAACAATTGCTATCAGACATCGTCTTACATCTAACTAGATAATGTAATATAACATGAATAGAGTAATATTAAAATGTGTTGTTTAATGATACATGTTTGGTATGATTATTCTGTGTCAAAAAACGTGACTGATTTTATTAGTATTTTAATTCTGAAATTATGAATTAATATATACATGCATAAACGATGGTGTTATATTGACAATCTGTTTTAGTTCCATTTTTGTCCATGATCACAGTGTTATTTTAATAAAAACGTGGTTGTTTTGAATGCTATTAGTTCTGAAATTATGGATTAATATACGGATTTTTGAACAGTGACATTTTGAACGAGTGAAAAATATTCTATTTTTACAATTTTGTTCGAAAATAGTTTTTTATATAACACTGTAATATTAATATAATTTTGAGTTCTTAAATCATGAATTAACATACATAAGTATATTATGTGATTTGAACGAGTCAAAATAATAAAAACCCTAAAAAATGCCAAAAACAGAATTCTATAAATATGTCATGAATTTGGAATTCTGAAATTTTGTCGAACTCTGATTGACCTTAAATTTGGTATGTTCATCAGAAACGACCCAGTGAGAAAATCACATCAGCTCTGCTATTGATGTACGTCATTTTTTTGGGAATTTGGGGTCGTTTAGATGGGTTTTTGGCCATTTTTCTGTTTTCTGGAAATGTTTTTTAATTTAAAGAATAAATTTAAGAAAACGGTGATAGTAGGGTTCAATTCCCATGGTTTCCAATCATGTTTTACAGTAATATAATGAATTTATATGTTGACTGTCACGAACCAAAATCCCTAAGGTCGTGATAGCGCCGGACACCATTGTCAGGTAAGCCAATCATTTATTTAATTGAAACAATTTCTGGTTTTTAATATTTATGAAAAATATTTCCTTTCACTTTATTACATATTAACTAAATGAAATCTGTCGAGTAAAACAATGATTTAAATATTACAATTTAGCAAACACATCCCAGAACTCGGTGTCACAAGTACATGAGCAATTTCAAAGAATTTATACAATTATCACAAAACCTGTCCGAAATACAAATTGGACAAGGAAATTTACAATAAAAATAAATACAGTACGAGGGAGACTCTGTCAGCTGCGGATTGCCTCCGGATGATGCAGCTCGCCTAAGCCTCCGAATCCTCCACATTGCTATGAAAGTACCTGTGCAATAAAATGCATAGCAAGTGTAGCATGAGTACAAAAATAACGTGTACTCAGTAAGTCACCCGCCTAACCTTAGACAGGTAGTGACGAGAGGTCGAATTAGACACTCACTAAGGGCCATCAAATTAATTAACAGTATAAGATGAACACGATAGGCATGTAAAGGTAGTAAAACAACAATATATATAAGGCACTGAAATCCAAATAAATACTGAAAATAAACAAAATAGATACCACTTCCTCATTATTTTCCAAGATATCTTAAATAAACAATTTCCTTTTTGTTTTTCCCCAAATATCATAAATCCACAATTTCTTCTTTATTTCCCCCCAAATATCTTATCACTTCAAAAATCATGAAAAACATTTAACAATTTAGCATGCGCATACGAGATAAGGACGACCGGCCTGAGCCATCATAATAAACATCTCTGTGCACCGCCGAGGGTCGAACGACCCGAGCCATAATATTTCTTTCAATCTCGCCGTGGCGTACAACCCGCTCCCATGAGAGTGGGGGAAATAACACTCCGCTCGTGAAATGTAAATTGCGAAGCGGTCGCATGTAGTCATGTACAATCAACAGTCCACCCCGAATACGTCGGGAAAACAAGTAACCAAATAAATGACAGATTTCTCTTTTAAAAACCACAAAATAGTACTTAAATCCTTTTTTTTCAAAATTCACTTGCCAAGTTTTTATAATGTTTAATAGTACAACCTTATCCGAAAATACAATTGCCCGCGAAGGAAATCAATTCTCTTTTTAGATGGTTTAGAAAAATAAACTCTACTCTTTCTTAGTCATTCAATAACAATTTCAGTTATATTAGCATTATAATATCACAGACAAGATTACAGGTATAACAGGTAAGACATGCTAGTGGATCCTAGGCTACCCGGACATGACATAATAGTAGCTACGCACGGACTCCCGTCACCTCATGTGTACGTAGCCCCCGCAGATAGTAACACATACTTAATTAGTTCACCTAGGGGGACAATTCCCCCTCACAAAGTTAGAAAGGAGACTTACCTCGCTTCGAAATTCCATAACCGGCGTCCAAGCCCTCACGACGACTCAAATCGTTGCACAACGCTCCGAAACTACCTCATAGAGGCAAAGCAATGAAAATTCATCCTAATACTCACAAAAAATTCAAATTATATACTTTCCCAACCCCGTTCAGTGAAATGACCAAAATGCCCTCGGGCCCACGTGCCTGGAATCCGAAATTCTCGAAGGTATATACTACCCGTAGCCTTACTAACTCAAATATACAATTTACTCAAATATTCATGCTCAATTCGTGGCTAAAAATCCAACTTTCCATTTTCTAGGTTTCTTCAATATTTCCCAAATTCCTACCAATTTCCATGCATATAATCTTGCACTTAACTTAGAGGCATGAAGGAGTTACTTACCTTGACATTGCATGAAGGAATCCTCTCTTTGAAGCCTCCCAAAATCGCCTAAGTCCATGAAAAAATGAAGACAAATGAACCCAAATCCTTGTTTTAAAACATTCTGCCCAGGACGATTTCCACACCTGCGGTCCTACCTCCGCACCTGCGCTCCCGCAGGTGCGACCATCTCCCGCACCTGCGGCTTCCTCAACTCCAGCCCAAAATCGCACATGTGCCCCATTGTCCGCACCTGCGGCTTCGTAGGTGCGGAAATTCCATCGCACCTGCGATCCCAGCAAAGCCTGCCCACTCTCGCACCTGCGGCGCCAAAGCCGCACCTGCGGCCAAATCCTCGCAGGTACGGATCATACCAGATGACAGCAATTCCAGCCTTCTTCAACTTCAAATATTGATCTGTTAACCACCCGGAATCCACCCAAGGCCCCCCGG
Organism: Nicotiana knightiana; assembly: GCA_005239525.1. Lineage (NCBI taxonomy): Eukaryota > Viridiplantae > Streptophyta > Magnoliopsida > Solanales > Solanaceae > Nicotiana > Nicotiana knightiana. The sequence goes on from ML438016.1 coordinate 125,471, forward strand.
GACCCCGTCCAATTATACCAACCTGTTCCAAAACATAATGCGGACTTGCTCGAGGCCTCAAATCACATCAAACAACATCCAAACCACGAATCGCACTCAAATCCCAACTTTATGAACTTAGAAATTTCCAACTTCTACATCCGATGCCGAAACCTATCAAATCACGTCCGATTGACCTCAAATTTTGCACACAAGTCATATTCAACATTACGGACCTGCTCCAACTTCCAGAATTGCATTCCTACCTCGATATTAAAACTTCCACTTCCGATCGGATTTCTCAAAAACCTTCAAATTTCTATCTTTATCCAAATGACTTCAAAATGACCTACAGACATCCAAATTCACTTCCGATCGCGCTCCCAACTCCAGAATCACCATACGAATCTATTCCCAGACTCGGAATCCTAAACAGACATCAACAACACTGAAATGCACTTCAAGCCCAAATTTATGAAATTCTTCTAAAATGCTAACTTCCAAAATATGCATCGAAATGCTCCCAGGTTATCCAAAACCCGATCCGGACATACGCCCCAGTCCGAAATCATCATACAAACCTGCAGGAACCCTTAGATCCCGATTCGGAGGTTGTTTACTCAAAATTTCAATCTTAGTCCATTTCTCCAACTTAAGGCTTCTGAAATGAGAATTTTCTTTCCCAACCAACTCTAAAATTCCCGAAATTCAATTGCAACCACACCTACAAGTCATAAAACCTGAAATGGATCTGCTCACGACTTCAAACCGCTGAACGACGCGCTAGAACAAAATGACCGGTCGGGTCGTTACATTCTCCCCTACTTAAACTGACGTTCGTCCTCCAACATGCCCTGAACTGCTATGGAGTTATCTGAAATCACTGTTTAACATCTCGAGCACTTTCCCGTGCTACCACAACCCAGTTGAGTACATTAGCTTGATCGCATTTGAAGATTTCTTCTTTTATCCATATAATAAGCTCAGAATTCATTCAAACACCTGAAATTTCTCTGCCAGGCCTAGTTCCAATATATAAACACCGTATCATCCACCACCCGATATACCCGGACATGACTGCATACCTTTGCTGAATCATCACCATTCACCGCATAACTCATCATCTGACCACAACGACATCCCCTGAACCTAAATAGCCAAAATTCCACGAATCTGATGCTCCCAATGAACCTCATGATATATATACATACATCCTGCTATATTGCTGATGATACCACCACAACAGAGGAAATGTGCAGAAATTCATACCCAACTGCAGAGTTAACAAATCATTGAATACCTCATCTTGACTAGAATCATCACTTCATTATGAACCTGAATAATGGTATTTGTTCTTTAATATACACTTCACATAACCTTTATCGCACTGATCCCGGATATGATAATCCCGTCTCACCCAGTATGAACTGCTCAGACAACAAATCACCCCAACATGACCAACAACCTCACATGATACCACATTGCGCCAATAGACCATAACTCGAACATGATAATAAGAAATGACTCAGGAAGGAACTATTCAACTCACGCAACTAATAAGAATTTTTCTCAGAAATTAGGAAATAAAACACAAGAAAAAAAATACATATTAACCCTTCCCATCATCACACTGTTGCGGCGTGCAACCCGGTCCAAATAACATACCCGTGGCGGCGTGCCACCCGATCCCATCATAAAACTCACATAAAGAAATATACATGGAGTTGGATTGCTCACTATTACACAAATTACTGAATATCGATCATAAGCACGCTAAGTGCATAATACCATCATGGGGAGACTGATAAAGCCGCGTGCTACAGAACTCAAGCACAACTGATGTGCGATATATATATACACACTCTGGACCTCAAGAGCTATCCTGCTCACATAACATCCCCACTATGCGGGACCTCAACACAGAAGAAATTATCAAGCCATTTCAAAACTCACACGGCACAATCATAATAACACATGAATTTGACGAAGATGGAGCAACATCTGTTGTTCTAATACCTTTCCATGAAAATCGCTCTACTGAAATGAACATGCCTAGCTCGTACGGAGCCTATAATCATATCTAAATCCATCTACAAACATCGAGCCACCTTGCTCGCACCAACTAAGCTAATAGCTTTTACCTGGGTCCATATTAACCTGCTTTCTCTCATAATACACGAGAAAAACCATCATCACCGGGACAAACACCCCAAAATCCATACTCAACTGAACTGAATGCCTTCCACGCATAAATTCTCAATTAAGCAATATTGCACTTCTTTAAACTCAATCCAAATCTTCAATCCATCAAGCGACTACATGTCGCACTTTATACGATCTTTTCACGATCATGCTTCCACGACCTTCCACACAAGGCAACAAGACACATCAAGAACCCATGACCAGGGTACAAAGCCTCTTCCACCGGATATCAATCTCAGTTGACACTGAAGATAAAACCAGCTTATTCTGAACTTTCAAATCACTTTTTCTTGCTTTTCCGAGCTCATGACATCCTTATTAACACCGAACCGCAATCTCGATTCTTACTCCGAGTTACATACTGCTTACCACACCTAACATGCCAATATGAGATATAGCAAGAATTCCATCATAACTTCTAAACCACCAATAGGGTGAACACTCATCATATATTTATCTCAATTCAAGAGTACCATCTCAACACGAGTGAATTCCCACAATCACCTAACATGAAATCCTTAAGTAGTAGTCTATACCACCATAACCCTTCCGGGATCCGCCTACACCTGATAGGCTATAAGACTTGAATGCTCCCACATGAAATCCATTATGAAGGCCGACAAGCCTCGCACACACCGGCACAAACCACCTGCATAACTTAATCACATCAAAGGAACCGATCACTGCCGTAAATGTGCCATTTCAACCATGGCTAATCAATCTATCTTGTTTTAATCATCTTCAATTGCTCCAGGAATAATAGAAACTTCCTTCAACTCATAGCAAACTCAACCCTCACTCATCCCGAATGACCTTGACTCACGAGACTATGCTGCCTAAATCCCGCAACCCGTCTCATACCCTCCCGATAACCTTCCTACAATCTAGAGTTTATTTCTCTCACTCCTCAAATACTATCTTGCATGCTGAAACATATCATAGAACATTTCAACCATTTTCCTTTTTCTTAGAAAATACTCTGCAAAAGCTCGATTCTCGATCATACTGCTGCCTGAAACCCCTTAACGCCGCATTCTTAACTTTTGAATTCACCAGGACCGCTATTGAGAGTCACCCACTCTGACTGGTCCTGAATACAATCAACTCCAAGGTGTCCCCACGAATACCCTTTTCAATGAAACACGTGACTGAGTCACTATCCTTACAACTCGCCCATGCCTTAAGCATAAATTCTGAATCTTCCAAAGCCTAACCCTGGCCCGACAGGTCCAACTTTTGTACATAGTCATCAAATCCCACGCACAATCACCATTTTACTCCTTTCCCTTAGCTGAATAACTTGCCAATACGCTGACAATCCGCAACCCTATGAGAAGACAACCCTACAATCTAACTGCAGATGGTGGGGCTCCCCCACTTAGCCTGAAGCTACTCATTGCACCATTCTAGACCCTTTCTCGACCAATCTGTCCAATTCTTCCAAATTCTCTTGCTGGCACTCCCTAAATATTCAAACCTCTAGCGTCATTCACACACTCCGTCTCCTACTGAATAGCCACTAGAACCACCCATCGAGACCTGCCAACCCCGCCATTGTTAACCTATTCACAGAAGATAACCCACCTGTGCAAATCACCCGCGGACACCTTCCAATGACGCTGAAATGCACGCTCTCTGCGACTTCAATACCCCATCCTACGTCCTGCTCCATTTACCAACTTACGAGTCCGTCCGCTCCTCATGGACATCCATTAAATGTGCGACAATATCTTCAAGTTCCAAGCCATGCTGCCGCTCCCCCACTTTGCGACTGCTCGACTTCCGCTTCTTATACCTGGCCTCCTAGAAATGAAACCACCACCTAGCCTCACTCCAGGATCATTCTCTGTAGCTCTCAACCTAGCAGGTCACCACGACTTCAAACCCTCCGAAGATCATCTTGCTCTAGCTGCCTTCATTATCAACACTTATTCGGTACTGAACCACCACACCTCACGATCTCTGCCAACCGTTTTCTTCAATACTTCTTCTCAATACTCTGACCCACGCAACTGAAGAATCCATAGCACCTCCAAATTTAACAAATTCCATTCGATAAACGACGACGATGACACGTCATAGGTGCATATCCAACCTCACTCAAAGACACCAAGTCTGACTAATTTATCAACCCCAACCGGACCATTCATAACCCAAATGCCTTTCCTCTGCCGGCACTAGAATACCAAAATCTCGAAATCACACTCTGAGAATACCTCCCCTCAAACTATTCATCACCCCCAACATACGGGCAAGCATTCTATCATCATATCGACATCGTGCGACAACCAATCGCAAGCATCATCACTACCTGAGCATAGCCTTAACGCTCTTAGAAACACACATATTGAGCTGGAACAACATATTATTCTCTTGCAGGGCCGTAACAACAGCCCCAACCAATTATACATGTAAACATCTCGAATTACACCTGTAGCACCATTTCAACTCCTCAAATTCCTGATTCATAGCAAGCGCTTCGCGACTCATAAGATTGAGTAGGAATGAACATAGGCATAAGCCTCAAAGGAATCAACTCGCACGATGAGGAAACAAGAAGGGAAGTACTCCTAACAGCCCTGTAGCCTCTCGAAGATAAGTACAGACGTCTTCGTACCGATCCGCAAGACTCTACTAGACTTTCTCATGACTTGTGAGACCTACAGGAATCTAGCGTTCTGATACCATGTTGTCACGACCCAAAATCCCTAAGGTCGTGATGGCGCCGGACACCATTGTCAGGCAAGCCAATCATTTATTTAATTGAAACAATTTCTGGTTTTTAACATTTATGAAAAATATTTCCTTTCACTTTATTACATATTAACTAAATGAAATCTGTCAAATCAAACAATGATTTAAATATTACAATTTAGCAAACATATCCCAACACATCCCAGAACCTGGTGTCACAAGTACATGATCAATTTCTAAGAATTTATAAAATCATCACAAAACCTGTCCGAAATACAAATTGGACAAGGAAATTTACAATAAAAATAAATACAGTAAAAGGGAGACTCTGTCAGTTGCGGATCGTCTCCGGATGATGCAGCTCGCCTAAGTCTCCGAATCCTCCACATTGCTATGAAAGTACCTGTGCAATAAAATGCACAGCAAGTGTAGCATGAGTACAAAAATAACGTGTACTCAGTAAGTCACCCGCCTAACCTTAGAGAGGTAGTTACGAGAGGTCGAATTAGACATTCACTAAGGGCCAGCAAATTAATTAACAGTATAAGATGAACACGACATGCATGTAAAGGTAGTAAAACAACAATATATATAAGGCACTGAAATCCAAATAAATACTGGAAATAAACAAAATAGATACCACTTCCTCATTATTTTCCAAGATATCTTAAATACACAATTTCCTTTTTGTTTTTCCCCAAATATCATAAATCCACAATTTCTTCTTTATTTTCCCCCAAATATCTTATCACTTCAAAAATCATGAAAAAAATTTAACAATTTAGCATGCACATACGAGATAAGGACAACCGGCCTGAGCCATCATAATAAACATCTCTGTGCACCGCCGAGGGTCGAACGGCCCGAACCATAATATTTCTTTCAGTCTCGCCGTGGCGTACGACCCGCTCCTATGAGAGTGGGGGAAATAACACTCCGCTCACGGAATGTAAATTGCGAAGCGGTCACATGCAGTCATGTACAATCAACAGTCCACCCCGAATACGTCGGAAAAACAAGTAACCAAATAAATGACAGATTTCTCTTTTAAAAACCACAAAATAGTACTTAAATCCTTTTTTTTTTTCGAAATTCACTTGTAAAGTTTTTATAATATTTAATAGTACAACCTTATCCGAAAAATACAATTGCCCTCGAAGGAAATCAATTCTCTTTTTAGATGGTTTAGAAAAATAAACTCTACTCTTCCTTAGTCATTCAATAACAATTTCGGTTATATTAGCATTATAATATCACATACAAGATTACAGGTATAACAGGTAAGACATGCTAGTGGGTCCTAGGCTACCCGGACATGGCATAATAGTAGCTACGCACGGACTCCCATCACCTCATGTGTATGTAGACCCCGCAGATAGTAACACATACTTAATTAGTTCACCTAGGGGGACAATTCCCCCTCACAAAGTTAGAAAGGAGACTTACCTCGCTCCGAAATTCCATAACCGGCCTCCAAGCCCTCACGACGACTCAAATCGTTGCACAACGCTACGAAACTACCACATAGAGGCAAAGCAATGAAAATTCATCCTAATACTCACAAAAAATTCAAATTATATACTTTCCCAACCCCGTTCAGTGAAATGACCAAAATTCCCTCGGGCCCACGTGCTCGGAATCCAAAATTTTCGAAGGTATATACTACCAATAGCCTTACTAACTCAAATATACAATTTACTCAAATATTCATGCTCAATTCGTGGCTAAAAATCCAACTTTCCATTTTCTATGTTTCTTCAATATTTTCCAAATTCCTACCAATTTCCATGCCTAATCCATGCATATAATCTTGCATTTAACTTAGAGGCATGAAGGAGTTACTTACCTTGACATTGCATGAAGGAATCCTCTCTTTGAAGCCTCCCAAAATCGCCTAAGTCCATGAAGAGATGAAGATAAATGAACCCAAAACCATATTTTAAAACATTTTGCCCAGGACGCTTTCCGCACCTGCGGTCCTACCTCTGCACCTGCACTCCCACAGGTGCGACCAATCTCCCGCACCTGCGGTTTCCTCAACTCCAGCCCAAAATCGCACCTGCACGCCATTGTCTGCATCTACGGCTTCGTAGGTGCAAAAATTTCACCGCACCTACGATCCCAGCAAATCCTGCCCACTCTCACACCTGCGGCACCAAAGCCGCACCTGCGGCCAAATCCTCGCAGGTGCGGATCACACCAGATGATAGCAATTCCAGCCTTCTTCAACTTCAAATATTGATCGTTAACCACCCGGAATCCACCCGAGGCCCCCCGGGACCCCGTCCAATTATACCAACCTGTTCCAAAACATAATGCGGACTTGCTCAAGGCCTCAAATCACATCAAACAACATCGAAACCATGAATCGCACTCAAATCCCAACTTTATGAACTTAGAAATTTCCAACTTCTGCATCCGATGCCGAAACCTATCAAATCACGTTCGATTGACCTTAAATTTTGCGCACCAGTCATATTCAACATTACTGACCTGCTCCAACTTCCGGAATTGCATTCCGACCTCGATATCTAAACTTCCACTTCCGGTCGGATTTCTCAAAAACCTTCAAATTTCTATCTTTAGCCAAATGACTTCAAAATGACCTACAGACATCCAAATTCACTTCCGATCGTGCTCCCAACTCTATAATCACCATACGAAGCTATTCTCAGACTCAAAATCCCAAACATACATTAAAAACACTGAAATGCACTTCAAGCCCAAATTTATGAAATTCTTCTAAAATGCTAACTTCCACAATATGCATCGAAACGCTCCCGGATTATCCAAAACCCGATCCGGACATACGCCCAAGTCCGAAAGCATCATATGAACCTGCAGGAACCCCCAGATCCCGATTCGAAGGTCGTTTGCTCAAAATTTCAATCTTAGTCCATTTCTCCAACTTAAGGCTTCTGAAATGAGAATTTTCTTTCCAAACCAACTCTAAACTTCCTGAAATTCAATTCCGACCACACCTACAAGTCATAACACCTGAAACGGATCTGCTCACGACTTCAAACTAATGAACGACGCACTAGAGCTCAAAATGACCGGTCGGGTCGTTACATTGACAAAGGTCTTCTTTCACATCAGATAAGTTCATTATGGATGATTACTGTAGTTTTACCTTTAGTCATTTGATTACTTGTATTAACTCTCCAACTGAGTTACATGTTGATTAAATGAAACTAGAGTTTATAAAAGTGATATTTGCCTATCTTAAGTTAACAGTTTACTCTCCATTTGAGTTGGCCCTGTTTTAATTTATGGGGTAAATATCTTGCATAACTCATATATTTTGTATGAATAATTAAGTTTCCCTAATGAATCTAACTGTTCCTTGAGCATGGTTATATGTTTAATGTTCTATTTTAAATTTAATTATTCTAAATACATAACTAATGATCTATTTAATATGAATATCTCTCAAATTAATCATGTCTTCATTCAACCCGATTACCTCAATTTTGAACAAAAACAAGTTAGAAGGACCGAATTACGTTGACTGGTAAATGAACCTTGATATTGTCCTAATTGCTGAAGGTTACAAATTTGTAATCACTAAGGAGTACCTAGAAAAACCTGATGAGGATGCTACTGATGATCAAGTTAAAGCCTATGATAAATGGGTCAAGGATGATGAGATGATTCGATGTTACATTCTTGCCTCTATGGCGAATATTTTTCAACAACAACATCATTCTATGGGGTCTTCTTATGATATGCTCGAAAGTATCAAAGGGATGTTCGGTGAGCAAAATAGTGTGGCTAAGTAGACAAACATGAAATCCCTTTTGAACACTAAAATGGCCGAAGGATCATCGGCCAGGGACCATGTTCTGAAGATGATGGGTCTTCTGAATGAACTGGAGGTCCTTGGAGCTATAATTGATAAGGAATCTCAAGTTGAGATGGTCCTGCATACTCTTCCTGACAGTTTTCAAAAATTTCGCTTGAACTATAATATGAACAAAATGGATTTGTCATTGGAGAAATTGTTGAATGAGTTGCAAGCAGCATAATCTATTATCAAACAACAAGCTCTAGTTGTGGCATCGAATGTTGAGAAAGCTTCGATTTCTAAGTCGAAAGGCGGTAAGAAAAATAAGAAGGATCAAAAGGTTTTGGCACCTAGAGGTGCGGCTGGTGTGAAAAATCCCAAAGTGAAGTTCTATCATTGGAATCAACTTAGGCATCACAAAAAACAATGCCCTGCCTATCTGGAAAAGTTGAATAAGCAAGGTAATTCAAATTAAATATCATTGAAACTTGTTTAGCGGCTGTCTCTACCATGTTTTGGTGTGTAGATTCAGGAGCCACTAATCATATTTGAACTACTTTGCAGGTGTTTCTAGAAATGCGACGACTAAGTGAGAATGTAGTGTGCGTTTTTCAAGCCGATGGCGAGCCAACACCAGCTTTAGCATTAGGAGATACTAGAGTTTCGTTTAGTAATGATAGATTTTTAGTTTTGAAAGATGTTCTGTATGTACCTTCTATTAGAAGGAATTTGATTTCGGTTTCGAAAATAATGGATTTTGGTTATAATGTTTATTTTGCTAATAACTCTGTTGTTATTAAGTTTAATAAACGTTTTATCTACACTGCTGCTGGAGTACATGACCTTTTTATTCTTGATATATCTCCTCATGTGCTACAACAACCAAAAAAATTAAATAACATTAATCTGCCACATAAAATAAAACAAATTTCTGAATTGAGCCAAACTTATTTATGGCACTTACGTCTAGTTTATATAAATCAAAATAGGATTTCGAGATTGGTCTCTGATGGACCTTTGAGTTCATTTGTGATGACCCGATTGGTCATTTTATAATTTAAACCTAATTTTGTGAATCGAAACCTTTAGAAGTCATGTTTTATCCTTTCTCAATTTGCGTGCACAGTCCGGGCATCTTTCCGGAAAGCTTTTATGTTAAAAACTGAGAAAAATAAGAAACTTTGCCCAAAACTTCATTTGGGTTGACTTTGGTCAACATTTTTGGTAAACGGACCCGGAATCGTATTTTGACGGTCCCAATAGGTCCGTATCGTGATTTGGGACTTTGGCGTATGCCCGGAATCGAGATCGGAAGTCCCTAGACCGAGATATCGAACTATGTCGAAATTTAAAAATTGAAAGCTTAATACATTTGAGTGGTTGACCAAAGTTTGAATTTTTAGATAACGGGTTCATATTTTTGTTCCAGAACCCAGTATAGGTCCAATACCCTAATTATGACTTATTTGTGAAATTTGGTGCAAAACGGAACTGATTTGATATGATTTGGAAGTCCGGTTGTGAAAATAGGAATTTCAAAGTGTTCTTGAAAATTTCATCTGATTAGGGTTAAATTTGTAGTTCTAGGTGTTATTTTGGCGATTTGATCTCGCGAGCAAGTCTGTGTGATCTTTTTAGACTTGTGTGCACGTTTGGTTTAGAGCCCCGAGGGCTCGGGTGAGTTTCGGATAGGCTACAGAGTGAAATTGGTTGGGAAACATTGTTGGTGCATCTTATGTTTTTGCACTAACCGTATCTCAGGCTGGAGGAGGAGCCCAGACTCTTGCCACTCACACTCCAGTGCAGATGGCTCCCCAGTTTCAGACTACAACAACTTATCCAATCGGAGTAGTTCAGTCGGTTGCTGCGGCACAGACCGGTGATGGGTCAGCTATGTCTTCTGACGATTTGTGGAGATTGGATAGGTTTACCAAGCTCTTTCCTGTCCATTTCAGTGGTGCTACTTCAGAGGATCCCCAGGAGTATCTTGACAGCTGTCATGAGGTTCTTCGGAACATGGGTATATTGGAGACCAATGAGGTCGACTTTGCTGCTTTTCATATGACTGGTTCCACCAAGAAATGGTGGAGGGATTATTTGTTGACCAGACCAGCTGGGTCGCCTGCTCTTACTTGAGACCAGTTCACTAATATTTTCTTAGAGAAGTTTCTGCCTATCACTTTGAGAGAGGAGCACTGCCGTCAATTCGAGCGTCTCCAGCAGGTAGTATGACTGTTACTCAGTATGAGACCCGTTTTGTGGATTTGGTCCGTCATGCTATCCTTATACTTTCGACCGAGAGAGAGAGAGAGGGTGAGGAGGTTTATTGAGAGACTTGCTCAGCCTATTACATTGCAGATGGCTAAGGAGACTAGGAGTGAGATTTCTTTTCAGGTGGCTGCCAATGTCTCCAGGCGAGTCGAGATGGTTCTTAGACAGGGATGTTAGGGGTTAGACAAGAGACATCATCATTCCTGTGGGTTCAGCGGTGCCTCATCTGGAGGCAGGGGTATTTTTTGTAGAGGCCATCCTCCCAGGCCGTTCCATTCAGCGCTTCCGGCATCCCATAGTGCTTCAAGGAGTCTTGGTCCTTATGTGCCTCCTTCTGGGCAGCCAGCCTATGGTGCACCACTAGCTCCTATCAGTGCACCTCCTATTCAGAGTTATTACCGTGGTCAATCGGCCTATTCAGGTCAGTCTCAGTTTCCACAGCCACTGTATCAGGATGGATGTTTCGAGTGTGGTGGTTTTGGGCATATCAGGAGGACCTATCCGAGATTATTGGGTGTTTCGCCACATCATTAGAATTCTCGTGCCATGATTCCGGCACCATTTGTTGCACCGCCTGCTCAGCCAGCCAGAGGCAGGTGTTAGGAAGCCAGAGGTAGGGGCCAGATTGTTAGAGGTGAAGGTCAAGCCGTTAGAGGTGGAGGCCTGCCAGCTAGAGGCCACCCCAAGGATATGGTTCAAAGTGGTGGGGCCCAACCCCGGTGTTGTGCTTTTCCAGCCAAGCCTAAGACTGAGTTATCTGATGGTGTTATTACAGGTACTATTTCAGTTTGTAGTAGAGATGCTTCAGTTTTATTTGATCTAAGGTCTACGTACTCCTATGTGTCGTCATATTTTGCTTCATATTTGGTTGTGCCTCGTGATTCTTTGAGTGCCCCCGTATATGTGTCCACACCTGTGGGGGGATGCCATTGTTGTAGATCGTGTATATCGTTTCGTGTGTGGTCATTATTGGGATCCTTGAGACTAGTGTAGATCTTCTACTCCTTGATATGGTTGATTTTGATGTTATATTGGATATGGATTGGCTGTCACCCTATCATGCTATATTAGATTGTCACGCCAAGAGAGTGACCTTAGCCTTGCTGAGGTTGCCTCGACTAGAGTGGAGAGGGACTCCTAGCCATTCTACCCGCAGGGTTATCTCGTTTATGAAGGCTCGGCGTATGGTCGAGAAAGGGTGTTTAGCATATGTGGATTATGTTCGTGATTCTAGTGCAGAGGTCCCTTCTATGGATCTGTGCCTGTTGTTCGCGGGTTTCCAAAGGTATTTCCTGCAGACCTGCCGGGGATGCCACCCGACAGGGACATTGATTTCTGTATTGATTTGGCTTCGGGCACTCATCCCATTTCCATTCCACCAGATCATATGGCCCCACCAGAGTTGAAGGAATTGAAGGAACAGTTGCAGGATTTGCTTGATAAGAGCTTCATTAGACCTAGTGTCTCGCCCTTGGGTGCACCCGTGTTGTTTGTAAAGAAGAAAGATGGATCTATGAGGATGTGTATAGATTATCGACAGCTGAACAAAGTCAGCATCAATAACAAGTATCCATTGCCGATGATTGATGATTTATTCGATCAGCTTCAGGGTGACAAGGTGTTTTCGAAGGTCGATTTGAGATCTGGCTACCATCAGTTGAGGATTAGGGCATCCGATGTCCCTAACACAACTTTTCGGACACTATATGGGCACAACGAGTTTCTCGTGATGTCATTTGGGTTGACCAATGCCCAGCATCATTCATGGATTTGATGAACCGAGTGTTCAAGCTTTATTTGGACTCCTTTTTTATTGTGTTTATTGATGATATCTTGATATACTCCCGCAGTCGGGAGGAGCATGAGCAGCACCTGAGGATCGTACTTCAGACTTTGAGAGACATCCAGTTGTATGCTAAATTTTTGAAGTGCGAGTTTTGGGCCACGTTGTATCAGCAGAGGGCATTCAAGTAGATCCTAAGAACATTGAGGCAGTTCAGAACTGGCCTAGACCAACTTCAACCACGTAGATCAGGAGCTTCTTGGGTTTGGCGGGTTATTACCGTCGATTTGTGGAGGGTTTTTCATCTATAGTAGCCCCATTGACCAGGTTGACCAAGAAGGGTGCCCCGTTCAGTTGGTCAGACAAGTGTAGGTCGAGCTTTCAGAAGCTCAAGACTGCTTTGACTACAGCGCTGGTGTTGGTATTGCCCACCGGTTCAGGATCTTACACGGTATATTGTGATGCTTCCCGTGTTGGGCTCGGTGCAGTGTTGATGCAGGAGGGCAGGGTGATTGCATATGCGTCGCGGCAGTTGAAGGTTCATGAGAATAATTACCTTGTCCATGATTTAGAGTTGGCAGCCATTGTTCACGCGCTGAAGATTTGGAGGCACTATCTTTATGGCGTGTCGTGTGAGGTTTTCACGGATCATCGCAACCTTCAGTATTTGTTCAAACAAAAGGATCTCAATTTGAGCCAGAGGAGGTGGTTAGAGCTATTGAAATACTATGATATCACCATCGTGTATCATCCCAGGAAGGCCAATGTGGTGGTCGACGCATTGAGTAGGAAGGGAGCGATGTCGCGCCCCCTTTTTTCCCGAGTGCTCCTTTCGGGGCCCAGTTGAAAGGGGTTTAGGACATGGGTTGATACAACTCGTTCCTTTTGGGAAGGGATTTGCATATTTTGAAGAGTCGCCACCTAACGATTTTAACGGTGCGTTAGGGCACCTAAAGGGTTTACAACTACATTACTAACCAGAGATTGGGTAAGGGCTCGAAATTATCCTAAGGGGAAGGTGTTAGGCACCCCTCAGGATCCACAAGTGTGGTCCCCGGCCAAATGTTTTTTGTGAATTTGTATGGCTTAGCAAACAAAGAAATAAAGGCTCAAATAAGAGGGGATTTAAGTCTTAAGCATGCAGATGTTTGAAAACAACAAAGAATATTAGATTTTGAAAGGATTACAATCTAAGCATATAAGAGGTATCCTAGGTTTATAATAATATGGATCACATCAATGCAATACCCGGTAATCACTCCTCGAAGAGGGGCTACACGTGGTATTAGCGCACCTGTCATCNTTTAGCACTCCTATCCTAAAGGAGGTGCTAGGCAGACCCTTAGGTTTTAAAGGTGAAAATGCTAAGGCGACATATAATGAACAAGTAGAACTGCAAATAAAGGGGGTAGCACATCAACAGGAAAGGGCTCAAAGATCTCCACAAACAGTGCACATAAACAGCATGTCTCATACACAATTAAGGTCCAGATTAAGATCCTACACATGGTGTCTAAGTGATAATAACAAAGACAGATTTATTGCATAACTCAGAGAGGAAGTCTTAATCAGGCTTGCCTACTGGTTTTAAGCATGCTGACAATTGAACACTAATCACAAAGGACAGTTCTGGTTTTATTTTTAAAGTGGATTACCTAAGGCTTGCCTAGGTGTAGGATAACATGCAACAATTATTCAGATTTGTTAACGACTCTAGGTTGTTTATAGCTAACAACATGCAATTCTAGGTGGTGAAGATGTGCAAGGACTAATTACAAGTTGTTTAGAACATGGGACTGTTTTAGATATCTGTATTTAGACTAAGTGCAGTTAAATGAGTACGATCCTATAGCATGATGTCTAATGCAGCATGATGCATAATAACCTAAACAGGATTTCTAAATGCACATAAAATCACAACATTATGCACCATTTCAGGAATAGCAAGAGTACAACTTGTTAATGTTACTTACCTAGAAACAGGATCTCTAAGTGCGCAGGCATGGTGAGACATGATTGCAGTTTATTTATCCTAGGACAGGACTTCTAATGAAGTTTCAGAACATGTTTACATGGACAGAATCACGTAATAGCAGTTTATTTTATTTCTATTATTTATCCTATAGGTAGGATTTCTAAGCATAGATGAGATGTTGAATACAATACACATAAATCCTAAGTAGCATGATATCTAATGCGTGGACACATGAACCTACACAGGATCTCTATTGCACATATAGGGAATAAAAAACCTAAGCATGGTTTCTACCCTTGTAATAACTAGGCATGCATAGTTACCCCTCCCATTTCACTATCCAGCCCCCATGAGTCGTTTACAGATTATTACAAGCCAGGAATTATGAATTACATAAACAAAGTGGAAAATAAGGAAAAGGAAACCAGAAGCAGGATGTATCGTAAAAATCAGAGAAACATGTTGTTTTGGAGACATTAAATATAAACTGGAAATATACCAGTTGAAGACAGCAAATACAGAATAAGAGGCAGGTAGAATAGCTAGTCTTGGCTTCCAGTCGACTAGCAATAACAAACAATCGAGAGAAGAATAGTAGATTATGTGTGTGTGAGCAAGAGAGAATAGAAGTTCTATTTTCGTCCTTTCTTAATGAAAGAGTAGTGTGTATATATAGTTTTTGAAAACAAGTAGTGAATAAGGCAGGAAATCAAAATAAACTAGTAATTAGGGACTGAGCATCAATCAATACACAATCAGTATAGGTATCCCTTAATTTAAGGGATTGAGTTCAAACGGCTAGCAGGAAAAACAACAAATAAGGAAAGTTCCCATATGTGACATGCATATGACATATAAGGAAACAATTTCAAATCAGTACAAGCATACAATAGAGCCTAGGTTCACAGACTCTAATTAAGGGAATGAGAATCAATTAACAGCAAATAAATCATGTAACAAGGTAAAAAATGGACTAAGGTCGGAAATTAATCTGTAAGGTGCCAAATCACAAGGAATCAGGGATTCAAAAAATAGAAAAGATAGCACTGATTTATCACAATATAATGAGAATAAGCACAACAACATATAATAGACAAAAATCAGAACCTCAAGAAGATTGGTAAGGTAAAATCATGCAAAGGTTAGAGATTCATATAGAACACAGTACGAATCGACAAAGCAAATATGATATAGGCAAAAGAAGTGAATAGTCAGGAGCCCTAATAGGTAAACCTGGGGTAAAACCACAAAATCATGGAATTTTTAGGAGAAAGCAGTAAACATAATAGAACATATCATCAGAAATAACTCAAAACCCTATGATTAGAACTAACAAAAATTAGGGTTTCAACAGAATAACTCGAATAGAGGAGAAGGCTTAAGAAAACTTTTTAAACATAGAGACTCATAGATTAATACAAAAAAATCAGGGGAAAAAGTGTTTTTGAGAAGGGGTTTAAGAACCCTAGTTTGAAGATGAAAAGCCATTTTGGGAAAATCGGAAAACCTTTAAGAAGTATAGCATAGTAACTCAGGATATACCCAGATATACCACAGATCTAAAGAATCGAGAGAGTTTTAAACATTTAGGGTTTTAAATATAACCCAAAAAGATAAGAAAACCTCAAAACATTACTGGTTTAAACCCCAAAAGTCATAGATCTTACTTGGACGGTCGGAGGTGGCCGAGGAATGGTGAGTACAGGTCCGGGGGAGCATAGGAGAGTGAACCCATGTCTTTTGAAGACCTTAGGGATAGCAACACATGTCGTAAAGGAACCCTAGGAGGCAGGAGGGTGGTGAGGACTCCATGGCTTCCGGTGGAGAGGTGGCCGAAGAAGACGAAGGGCCTCATCGGAGGCGGAGAGGAGGCTATAAGTCTCTAGAGATTTAGAGAGATAAAGAGAGAGAGAGTATAGAGATAGAGAGACCGAGTGAATGAGGGGTCGGGGGTAGTCTCCTAGGTTTAATTATGGTAACACTAATTTGGGCCGTTGATTTAAATTGATCAACGGCTTAGATTAGTCGTGGGGTTGGGCCGGGTAGGAATTTGGTTTGGGCTGGGGTTAATTGGGTTAGGACAAGGTTTGATTTCGGCTGGAATTTAAATAAAGAATGACTATTTGTTAAATATCCATTAAAATTAGATAAATAATTAACAAAAATAGCTAATAATCATATAAAATGAAATTAAAGCTAAATAGGTGAAATTAAGGTAATTAACTAATATTTAAAATATAAAATGACTAACTATTGAATTAAAATGGCATAAAATGTACAATTAGGCTATAATTGCAAAATTGTTGTAATTATAGCCAAATAATGCCAAATTGGATAATTTGTGAAATAATCAAATACTAATAGGATTAAAAATGATATATTGAGCAGGGAAATATTTTGAAATTATTTATAATACAATTTATGAATAATTATTGAATATAAAAATACTGAATAAATTGGAAAAGAATTTAATAAAAATATGAAAAATTACGGAAAAATATCAGTTATTATAAAGAGTGATTTTGAAGGTATATATGCAAATTTTAAAATAGTTTGAGGAAAAATTGGGTATCAATAACTGCCCTCTTTATCCGGGAAGGATGAAAGAGTTGTCGGGTACAGACTAAGGGTGTCTAACGGGTGGGCCGGGCCGGGCCGGTTACATTTTTTTTTGAACCTGACG